>JABCKU010008127.1:0-50222 GCA_018221655.1 Myochromella boudieri
TGATCAAGAAGAACAGGTTATTCATTCGATATCTTGATGAATTGATATTCAACATGTATCGCTTACAATTGTATACTGTAGGCGGTGTACCATTACCTGTCCATCCTTCGGCGAAGCTCGGCACTCAATGGCAGGCATAGGTTTGCCATCTCTTCACCATTCGAGCATTTGAACAACTTGGTGTAACAATTTGATCACAATGAAGTTATAATTACCGGTACGCGGTGCTGGCCCACACTGGCAATGCACTTCTGTGTCGAACCTGTGGGTACGGATAACCCAACTTGTGCACTTGACCTGGCCAACGGCACAAGCTACATGTAATGTCCTCACGACGAGTACAGTTACAAGGTATGCTTGTGACACGCTCATAATCATATCTATAAACATCCAGAAGCGGCCCATTCTATTAATTTTTATCTTTGGGTCATGAATTAGTCCAAGCAGCTATCAAGTAAAGTATGATATCATAAGTAGTTAATACATAGTCTGGATCATCGTCGTAATCGTTATCATGTTTAAGGATCAGGGTTCCCTACAACTGGACGAAACACTTGATCCCTTGTAAACTGGCGGCTCTGGCCTGTGCTGAGGGTTCCGCCAGTACCACTCACGCTTTCTTGTCCTTGGAATCCCATCTGCGATATGACTTCGTCGATTGCAGAAATACTACCGCCACCGCTGGGGGAGGGGCTGTGGCCATATCGTTGGGTAGTAGCGCCACTCACATTCGAATCAAGCGAGTACTGAGTATCTGAGGACCCTTTCTTCGTGTGCGGAGGTCGGGTACGGGCTGGTGCCACTGAGGCTGCATCAACAGCACTGTACGCAGGTGGATTCACAGGTCTTCTCAATCCAGGCTCATTAGCAGGCTCTCGGAGGGGAGTGACATGAGTAGGCAAAGCATTTGGTGGGTCGTAATTTGGGACTGAAGCTCCGTCCGGACGTTTACGGTCAGCGAGATTCGTACGTGACCCCTGACGCGAGATGGCCTCAGGCGTCGGAGCCAAGGTGAAGGGTGTGATCATATCTTCTCGATTCCTTGGATAGGAGGTATTGGGTGGAGGAGAAGGTGAGAGTGTTCGTGCTGCCGGTTGCGGAGGAGAAGGGTAAGGGCTTATTGGCGGATTATGAGAGCCAAAATACGAAAGGGAGTTAACACTGCTTGTGTGGGTATGCATAGTGCCGCTAAGGGGGCTCATCGGTAGCTGAGAAGTGGGAGACGTTGCCAAACTGCGATCCAGTTGTTGATATCCATAACCAATGGTCGTCGACTTTTGCGACAGGTCAGACATTGTTCTTGAGTGCCCAGAAACCTCTGCGTGAATCACGATCGGGTTTCGGCGTTTCTGCTTCTTGCGATACATGCAGAATGCGGCAAGGCAACCCAGCACAATCACGGCAAGCCCTCCAATCACGCCGCCGACGATGGGTCCAACGGGGCTGGATGAATGATGTAGTGGTGGCTCGACTGCATCAGGTTGTCCTTCAATAAGTATAGCAAGTTAGCGACAAGGGGATAAGCAATAACTCAGCACTGGCGTACCGTCTGCATATATCCCTTTTGCCTGTTCCACATTAAACGTCTGGTCATTCCACTTAGTGGCTAGATGAGGCTTGAGCGATAGGAATACGATCAAATTTTCTTTGCACAACTTACGATCTGTTGTAGCGTAAAATGGGATAGCCAGGCCGCTTGGTAGAGCTAAATTTGAGGGAAAGTAACTTTTACAAAATTAGAGGTTTTGTTATGATGATCATTCTACACCAGCGTACGAAGTGCTCGATGCCGTAGTTCCACATTCGGACTTGTAGAAGGGCCAGCTGTTGACATCAAAATTCAGATAACTCTATCGAATTAGGTTCCTATTGTACTTGACGTACTTCCGTATAGCTTCTGCCCTGTCTTGACAAAGGGTGCACGCCGAAAGTAGATTATATGCCAGCCATGAGCTAGATTGAATATCGTAAGCGACAAGCCGGGAACTGTTGGCATGACTAAACCTTACCAAGTACACAAATTTACTGTTTTGTTTGCGACAGTTGGAATATTGTAGCCTTGGTTAGGCATCAGTGCAGGGACATTCCAGCCTGTTGTAATAAGCTGTAATTTGGCGAAAGGGTTTGCATTATTTGAATGAGACATACTATTTCCTGCACACGTCCCAATTACATTTGCAGCAAGTACGCACGGCGATACATGGTTTTTGTTGTCGGTCCATGAGTACATCGACAGGCATGTCGCATTTGATTCGTATGCACGCAGATGGAGGCGCGTCGATGACCCGCTGAAGATAGAGGCCGCTCGAACCATGATGCGACTTAGAGCAAAAACTCAGCAAAACGATGGAACTATGTGTGGGCAAAGAACGGACCCTACTCAAGGAACCAATTCGTGGTTATAAAGTAATCAACCGAGATCGGAAACAGTGCCCTGTAAATGTATGGAGATAGATTGTAGATTTCGATCGGCTGACCTCCTGAGCCGATCTATCATCAAGTTGGGCATGAGGTGGATGTTCCTGTCTGCCCAACTATTGTCAGCAGTAAACATAGCACATGGTCGTGGTTTATCGGGGTGAGAACAAGTATGCGTGTCTGAAGTAAAGTTAGAAAGAAAGAGCTGTGTATACATCTTCTGTGGGCAGCTGCTGTCCAATTCCTCACATTGTTCAAAAGAATTTGTATGATAGCTCAAGTATATTCGCCGAGTTCCACGACCGAAATGAAAGAAGAATGGAGCGGAGAGAACAGAAAAAAGAAGGCTTACTGTATCTTCGGAGTCAAAGTTCTGTAGTTTTGGACAGGTAGACATAGCGCACGGTGGGCGGAACTGTCCGTCAACTGCGCATATACATGTTCACCAGCTTCTCAGGGACAGATGCTGAACCTATTCTCTCACTATCGGGAGACTTCGCCGACCGACTTGTACGAGCACAAACACACGCAAATGTAACTGGGCATAGAGGACATCTAGAATAGAAGTCGAAGATACGCCCAATGAAGCATGGAAGACCCACCATACTAAGTGTCTGTCTTCCATCATTGAACGGTACAATAGGTGTATATGTAGTACAGGCGTAGCAGTCCACCGACGGGTACGACCAGCAGGTACAGCATCGCTGCAACCGCACCACACACCCAAATGAAAGGAGTGCAACATGGTAAGCCCCAGCTATGCATTGGTCTCCCGCAGAACAGATTTTAAAGTCTCCGTCACAGTTGGTGGGATCTCTAAATTTAAACGGCCGCGTTTCAGCGAATCGCTATTATCAAGAACCATCGCGTCAGCGTCCGGGTCCGCGATGTCTCGCTTCCTCTTCGTCGCGATGAAATGAAGGTACTCCAGGCTATATTTGGGTTTGCTGGGTCGAGCGACATCGACCGGAGGTGCAGGAAACCACAGCACCTCATTAGTTTCCGGATCGCGGTCGAAATGTTTTGCTAAGGGGAGGCAAGGAATGGATCAAGTTGAATATCATTAGCACGTGCGGAGTAAACTGCAAGGCAAGGCAACGCACCGGTCTCAGCAGGTAGCCTCTCAGTCGGCGTACCGAGGGCTTGCGCACCCGCGGTAATAACAACAGACCTATCGGAGGCAGCTGACCTCATCGAGTGAGAAATATGCGATGATGAAAGAGGGGATAGTTGAAACATGCCTTGAGATGTTGCATAGCCTTTGGTTCCTGCATCCCCCCCATTCTGCCTTGATCTTAGGTTCCCCCCATTCAAAACAGCCATCTCCTGGTTGTCATTCCCCTGATGCTGAGCCCTATCATCAGCCATAAGGCCCCCTGGGCCTTTGACGCCCCGGCCTATAAATGGACTCGGCAATCGATGTGGTATCACTGGACGCTCAAACGGGTATATCGGCATCGAGTCTTCAGCGTTGCGCACTTCCTCCGGAACGCACAAACCCCAGTTTTTAATTTTCACGAATATTCGGTCACGATCATGATACCGAGATTCGCAAACATACAGCGGTAACTCTGGGTACCAGTACGGTGGTCGAGGGCGCCCAAGGACGTGATGCTCTGAGAATTGGCACGAAATTCTCTCGATGATGTCCTCCAGTGGGTGATCCGCAAAGAGACCTGACATTCACTTGTTTGATTGAACGCTGATCGTGGAAGTGATGAACTTACTGGTCTTGAACACTTCGCTTTCCAAAAACATTCTGTTTGATAGATGAAAGGTCTGATTCGAAGAAGACTTCTTAACTTCCGTGGATATAGGAGATCAAGATATAGAAACTGACCTGTTCTGGTCGATAGTACCAAGAAACTGTCAAACCGGGCCGACCCTGTTGAGAGCTAGGTCAAGTTTGGTCAGGCTTGTCCTCAGAATAGTGGGCAGAGTTGGTCTTACGGCAAGTCGGAAACCCAGCATTTGAAAATTTGAGCTACAATTGGACGACTGGGGTCGTCTGGGTTGCTCAGGTGCACCCAGTCCCCAGGTGTGACAGTTAAGCCCTTGTAGTGCAGCTGATCAACGAATTTTCTGTCCACCGTCAATATTCGGTGGGTGGTGACGGCTACACCTTTAGTATCGCCGCCAGGTACGGATTTTATGTTTCCCGGACCAGCAATTAGCGAAGCAAAGTTACTGGTAGTGGAATACGGCGGCCCAGGGGGGGGGTTAGGGGATGTAAGAGATTGATACAGACGCTGGTTATATAAAAAGAATCAAACAGCCGACAGGCACATTGAATGCTTGGCAAACCTGAAGTAACAGAACGCAGCCGTAGGACTCGGAGGTGAGTTTATGCCATCGACGAGCTTTTTCGAAAAAACGCATCATTTCCATGTCAAAATTCTTTGAATTTTGGTAACTTTTCGAACGGGCACGGCTCTAAAGGATATATCATATTGTAACGGTATTTTTGGGTAGGTATATTGACTCACTTCGATCGTCCTGAAGGAAAGCGGGAACTTGGAGAGCGATTAGTAAATATCTGGATTGAAAAAAGCTCACTAACTGCAGATGATAAGCAAGGGATATGTGAGTCATCTGGTACAGCCTCGAGTACGACTGCAAGCCGATTTCCACTGTGACGGGGCGGATAAGGGGGGGATGGGTAGTAGAAGGGATAAGACCGACATAACGTCTTTATAGCTCTTGATAGCATGCACAATCTCAGGTGTTCGCTCCTATCCACGTTTTATATACTATTCGCTTCCAAGTGAGTTTAGACGCACCTGGGTGATAGTATCTGACCATCACTCCTCACCGAGTCCAGGCCATCTTGGCAAACCTTTCTCGAGCTGCTTCACAATCTCTTCACTCTCTTGGTCTCGCTTGACCACGGACGGCACCCCATCGTTTCCTGATTCGTCCTCCGAAATGATATCCACCTCCATTTCGGGCGACAACCGTGATGATCGAGTGTGCATCGTGGCCGGTTTTATGTGCGTAAAATTATTTGTACCAGTACTCGTCGCAGGTATCGGAGTACTTCGTGTTGTGCGAGCAGCAGAGGGCGCAGGTAGAGGTGATGCGACCGGTGCGGATGCAAGGGTAGCGGCAGGTGGAGGCGTAGTATCCACAGAAAGTTCCTCTGCCACTTTGTGAACTTTTTGAGCGGATGACGGTGGAGGTGATGTTCGAGGATGTGGTAAAATAGATCTCTTTTGCCATTCGGTTTCTAAAAGTGTCTGCGTGCTATGAGATCAGTTATACCATTGCGATTATGCTACAGCAGTTTCCACCTTGAGGGTCTTCGCGTCAAGCGCGATCTGGCTTGACAGTTCGTTGTAAAATAAGGCGTTCCAAAAAACGAGAGACAGGTCAGTGTAAATATCTGTCGCATCCTTGTACCGGCCCTTCTCAACTCCACTCTTTATGTTGTTGAGACAGCGTGGCTCAGGTATGACCTGTTAAAGATAAATAAGGCGACACTGTCAAAGAGAGTTGATACTTGCATCATAATAATGAGGCCAGTCCGTTCGATCCACTAACTCCAGAAACATTACGGCAAGCTGTCGCTTTCCTTTAGTTGCGGTCGCTGCAAGTATTTCATTGATAACTTCCAACGCCGCAGCAGTCTGGACGGAAGTAATAGGCATACTACGAGTATCCAAAATGGATCTCGCTGGGATGGAGGTGTAGACCCAAATTGGGAGAAATGTCACAAACACTGAGAATCACGAGGAATGTGACGCGTTGTTTACACACAAAATAGCACCTCGGCTAAATCGGGTTGATGGATGCATTCCTTTTACTCTTACTCAACCCTTACTTTAAGCTTCCACAACAAATTCGAGACTGGGTGACTTTCCGTAAGGTTTGTGAATAGACTATGCAATATTTGAAATGCTTAAAAATTGAAGTCCACCATTTATTCAAGAGAGTAAACCATAAGCAATCTTGATAAATTATCACTCACTCACCAAAGCCACCAGAACTTCCAATGCCCATTAATTCACCGAATTTCGGTGAGTTCTAATAATTGACATAATGCTAGACAAGTTACACATAGAACCTTTAGTCAATGGACAGGTTAAGGTACTCAAAACCTCATAAAACCTTGTAAAAAAGGATCTTTCCTGGTAGGCCATCATATTGAAAATTAAATTTCCGCTAAGCAGCCCCAAGCAGTGTGGAAACTTTATTCTGAGTCAAAACTTGCCTCAACACCTCTACACGCTGAGGAGTACTGAGGGACATTGGATCGAGCCCATGTGCCGAGGTGGCAAGCATCGGCAATATACCGGCGGTGTTTATCCAAGGTCGAAATAATCCGGGTCTCGACCCCTCAGCAGATTCAGGTCAGAGTCTAAACGGCAACACGCAACCTTCCATTTTAGGACGGGTTTTATTTCATACGTCGGAAAGTTGGAAAGTCACCAGAAATGCTCGATGAGTCCCTGGATGGGCTGTCAGACAATTTTATGTGTTGTGAAGTTACGTATATTCAACCACTGTCCGTGTTCTATCTACAATCCGACTAACAGTGTAGGAAGTTATCTAACTACACGAAGGTTACGTGGTCCTTATTACCTAACTGCTACCAAACGGATCGCCAGAAAATTCCTGAAATTCTCCAATTAATGCTGAATCCTTCAGAAACAACCATGCTCGTAGGAGTCGTGTATGTCGGGATTTCCGATCGTGATAGGTCGTTCCGCTCCGAGACATTTCCCCCTCCTGTCCAATTCCAATCCTGATGCAGCCAAGAACGTGTCCAAGAACCAAGAATCTTTACTGAAGATAGGGTCCGACTGAAGATAGGGTCCAGGTGTCACTAGGTATTAAATCAAGATAACCCTGCGTCGTCACAAACGATCATCTGCCATCCGTTTTCAGTCCGCCTTTAAAACACCAACACCCTACCAAGCATGAAACTGCCACTTCCACTGAAATTCAAGCTCCCCATATCTCTATCTGCAAGCGCAAGCGTTAATCCCAATCCAGGACCGGGGAGCACGTCCTTCCACCCCCTTGGATGATACGGTGTAACTGATACATTCTCATCCCACGAGTCCCTCTCCTCCCTGGGTAAATTACGACGTACAGGTGGCAGGGGCACAGGCGTCGACTTCTTAGACTCTGGTGGCGAAAGGTTGAAATTGAGGAGGGATATGGGCACCCAGCGTGATGGTGACGGGGCCCGGCGGCGGCGTTTTGCTGTATGTGTTGCACGAGACTGGCGTGGGGGGGATGGTGGACCTTGGGATGACTGACGGACTGGGGAGCTAACGTGATCTGAAGAGCTCGAGGAAGAGGCGTTGGAGGTGGACGGGGAGGGGTCGCGTCCACATGTATCTGATGACGCATCGACCCCGGTTTGTTTGCCGGCTGCGTTAACTGTATTCACGGGCTTAAGAATGCATTTCTTGACATGCCTATTCAGGTTGGATGCGACGCCAAATCGACGGCCGCAAGTGTCGCAAACAAATGCTGCATCAAACGCGTAAGTTAGTCTTTTGACGATCATCTGCCGATCAAAGCTCACCTTTTTCTCCAGTATGGACAAGAAGATGCTGTAACGATTGGGTAAGTTTCTCGCCACATAACAGGAGGAAGTTGTTGACCTTTCTTAGCGTACTTGGGCGATCAAATCTGTTCAGGATCCGATCAGCTTTTGTGATAAAGAAATACGACACCAGAAGATTGGCTCACCTTTTGTGACACATGGTACACCCGTGTTTCTTCTCTCGGGATAGACTATCAATAGTATGTGTCGCGACTGCCGCCGGCGTAGCTGGCACGACTTGCAATGGAGGGACAGGCCTCGTTGCCGCAGGAATTAACTGAGGTTGGGTGGCTGGCAGTGGCTGATAGGGAGCTTGGGGCGAGTTTCCCTTCGTGCAAGAGTTGGGGTTAAGCAAGACAGCCATAGATGCAGGCGTGGGGCGTTGGGCAGTTGGCGAAAGAACAAGTGACGATTCGTCTAAATAATCCAAAGAGCTGCTTTTAATCGTTGGAAATGGCTGCTGAGGCAGATGCACCGAAGGTACGCGAGGCAAGTGAGGCACAAGTGGAAGTGGAAGTCCGTGGAGAGACTCGGGAGCAGGAGCCCATTGCCACCGTTGTTGAGGCGAGAAATCCGCTATACCCTCGGGCTGAAAAAAGTCACTGGTAGAAACTGAGCTCCCGGTGATACCCATACCGGTGGCGCATAGGCTAGTGGTACACAGAGCGGACGAGCAGAGGCTGCTTGGGTCACCTCCGCGGTCAGGTAAATGTCGATACTCTTGATGTGGATACAAAAGTGATGATCCTCTGGAGAAGCTTGAAAGATCTAGTCCACCTGCCGACAAACAGGTACTGGACGCCGCCTGGCCCATGTACGCCGCCTGTGTATGATAGACGTCCTGATGGTGAAAGGGTTGAGTCGGAACTGGATAGTACTGGGTCTGCATCGCTAGTGATTGGAAAAAAGCGGGTGAGTGGGCATGGCTCCCTGGTGTTATATATTCGCCAAAAGCTAATACGTCTGTAGACGCTCATTTGTGAAACGAGGACAAGAATTCTTAAAATTTCACCCCTTACGGTCATCTGCCACGATCCTCGATACTTCCCGGACTTTTACGTATGCGGAGCTGCAATTCAGCCGCAATTTCGGCCTTCTCGATAAAATAAACCTTATTCTACATCTTTATTGATCGTACACACTGCGTGCATACCTTTTCGTGACTCACCGATCCCACTTTGAGCTCCCCGTCTGACCTGAGAGCGCTTTTCCAATCCTGTGTCTCCTTCGAAGAACCCTTCGATCTTAGCTGCGCTTTCTGATTGAGGCAAAAGCCTTCTGGGAACCTCTAGGAACTCACACCAGAGCCTACCTCATGTTTATACACATGTTGATGGTTCCCATATTTCGGGGTTCACCCATGGCATGATGAGCTGTTCCAGGCGGAATAAACGACTTGAGGGCAAGGACCCACTTCTCACTGGAGCCGGTGTCTAACCCTGTACCGACATTTTCACTGACAAAGCCTTCTTTTACCTCACGGTTGCACTGTTGAGCCACGAGGAAAACTTTGTTCCTACCTGCGGGTTTAGCGAGGATCGACCGAGATCGGGTCGCAACGCAGGGACACTAACATGCCTCCCGCGAACATTCAGCCTTGGATCACGCCCATTTTTCATTTACCCTGCATGTCAGATACTCAGAGGCATATCAAACTTTCGTTAATGACGCAAACAATATAAACAAGGGTCACCTGTATGGACGGCTGTATGGATATAAAGGTCACCCCCCTTTCAGGTAAATCACATTAACTCATCAGCACAATAATAATCGTGTAAAATGAACGAGAACGAGCGAAGATGTCATAATTGAGAACACAAGAACATACACAAGGATTCCTAAATGCCTATGTCCGCCGGTCGAGTAGCCTTGGTCGGTTTACTGAGCCAGTGTCGCAGTCGAGGGAATGCGAGGAACACACTGAGTAGGCGAATCTTCTTTCCAGTAATCACACCCTACGGTATTCAATAGAAAGGACCTGAACTTGAAGAATATGGCGATTGGGTCGGCGGGTCTAAAGATAAATAAGGAAATAATGATAGATCAGATACATCGAATCAAAGATGAAGCGGCTGGGCTGAATGTGGGACACTCACGAGGATGCATAGGAGGAGCCGGGGAGCCCGAGCTTCCAGGATACCAGCTGCCCTGATGCGGTAGTGTGGAACCATACAGATTACTAGAAGCCGGCTGAGCGATGTAACTGGGTGCATAGCCCGATGATGATTGCGATTGGGAAGTATTGTAATAAGGGTCCCCACCAGGGACTTGGGGGACAGTAAACCCGCCTCCTTGAGGCGCCTCGGATGGAGGGTACCCTAGACCATGCGGGACACCGTAAGGTTGAGAATTCACAGGTGGAGGGCCGCTGCCATAGGAAGGCTGTCCAGGATAAGAGGAGCCATGAGCAGCGGGGAAGCCATGCGGGGGTGTTTCGCCGGGGTAATATGATGATCCAGCAAAGGGAGCAGGGGTACTGTGGTGGGGTGGATTGTGGGCAGCACCCCCATATCCTGGACCTTGTGTGGTTGGAGTGTAGTTGGAAGAACCATACGGAGTAGATGCGATCTGTCCTGGATACAAAGAAGGCTCTGGACCAGATAGTGGATAGGGAGAACTACCACCAGGCCCCGACGGGAACGAAGGCGCTCCGGATCCATAAGAAGAGCCTCCATGGGTATAATCCAACACTCCCGGTCTCTGGAAGGGAGGCGTGTCACCTGGAGGGTAAGGCGATGACGGCTGGTACTGAGGGTGAGCTTGCGGGTTACCGAGATGAGAGGGAGGGAGACCTCCACCAGGAGCTACTGTATGTGGGCGGACACCAGGTATCGGCGTGTACGATGATGTGAAAGTCTGAGGCCGCGAGGGGTCAACGCCTCCTTGGTTCTGGCCAGCGTATGACGATGGTGGCGCTGTCTCACTCCGAGGCCCACCAAGGCCCCATTCTGAAGGCGGCCATTGGCCTTGAATCCATGAGCCACCTTGCTGCTGTGCTGCTGTCTGGGTTGCTGGATATGTTCCTGAAGTTGGAGAACTAGCTTGAGAGTGGCCAGCTTGAGAGTAGCCAGCTTGCGAATGGGGGCGTGAGTGAGGTCGCGAATTTGAAGACAGAGGCCGACCACCTTGGGCTGCAGGGTGAGCGGGATGTAGTGGCGGTGGTGACATTGAGGTTGATCCATGTCGTGAATCCGAAGATTGGCGGCGAGAGGCTTGAGCTGTAGGATGAGCAGGATGGAGAGGTGGGGGTGACATTGAAGTTGATCCATGTGGTGAATGTGAAGATTGAGGGCGGGAAATTTGCGCTGCAGGGTGAGCAGGGTGGATTGGTGGCGGCGACATTGAATTCTGCCTAGGTCTTGCTCCCGAAGATCCAATCCCGTGTCGATTAAAATCATCCGCTAGAGAAGATACAGGGTCTTGCACATCACCAACTGGTGAATGCTGACTGTGAGGATTATTATAATATTCTGATGCAGATTCGTTGTAACGATGAGAAGAGTATGGGCCCGTGTTGCTAGATCCCATTGAATCATGGCGTGTGGCGGAACCGGAGGCATACATCGATGCATGGTGAACTGGCTGTGGTCGAGAGCTTTCATTGACTGGCGGTGGTACAGTTGCCTGGCGGATCGGCCCTGGGCCTGGGTATGGGGTATCCTTTGAAGGTTCTGGGAGAGTTGCTGCGGCGTTGGGAAGCGGTATAGGACGGGCGTCTATTGCGACAGGTGTTGGTGGTGAAACGTATGGTGAAGCGGGAGTTTTTCCACTTGCTGGCTGAGATGATGATGATGCTGTTGGTAGGGCGTATGAAGTTGGTACAACAGGAGCCGGCTGGCTCGCCGGAATTTCGTCTTCTTCTAATGAATAGGGTGGAGGGGGAGGTTCTTCCTTATCTTCCTTTTGTAGACTTAACCATTGTTGGTAAGACTGACCATCTCCACCACCAGACTCATCCCCTTTAGACCCTCCAGACACAAAGTCACCGGACTTATGGTCGATTTCTTCGTACTTTGGACGAGAAGCCCAATAGTCTTGAAGTTCTTTAGATGGGAATGTTTCATGTATTCGCCGTTCGCCTCGAAGTCCTTCGGCAGCAAAACCGCAAATTCTCATATACCTGATGTAAATAGTAAGGGATGTTAAAAAATACTCATACTCTCTTTTAGGCAAAATAAGCTGACCAATCAGAGGGCAGGTCGTATCCATCCGCATCCAACGCCAGAAAATGGTGTCTGTCAGATAGTGGAAGCATACGCTTCTTTTCAATAGCTGGCATGAATGCAGTTCCTTCATCATACCTGCAAAGAGCTTAAGAAAAGGGACACAGAAAGTATCAATAGAAAGACACGCACTCATCCCACATTGCACCGTACATGATCCTTACCCCTTGACGTTTCGCGTTGAATATCTGCTGCCACAAGAACCGACCACCATTCCGTTTGATATCATTGAAGCCCCATTTGCCCTGCGAGAGATTATAACCCTAACTCAGCAGGTTAGCCATATTAATAGAGATATAGTTGGGCTAAAGGTAAACTGACTGATCCACCTGGTAGAACGACCGGAATATAGTCTATTTTCCTCGATTGCCCATCTTCATTGCGCCTCTTGATAAGCTCCA
Source organism: Myochromella boudieri (assembly GCA_018221655.1). Lineage (NCBI taxonomy): Eukaryota > Fungi > Basidiomycota > Agaricomycetes > Agaricales > Lyophyllaceae > Myochromella > Myochromella boudieri. The sequence goes on from JABCKU010008127.1 coordinate 12,600, forward strand.
TATCACCCTTAATCTTCGTATCTGCGAAGTGATCGGCGTCTTGTTCATTTCGGTATCGCCCAACAGTCCAAGGAGAGATAGCGTCAAAGTCATTTAGCCAAACATCAAGGAATTCTGGATTTCTGTCCGCATCACTTTCGGCTGTGCGCCAATGTGCAGGAGCCCCAGCTACGATGTAGGCGCCTCCAGGAGTCGCGTTTCGTATGTACGTTGTAATTGCTCTCACAAGTGCGGGCGTGTGGCCAGCGTTCTCGAACCCGAACCCTGCAATGCATCATGAATTGAATTAAATTCGTAAAATATACATAAGAGAATATACCCCAAAGTGCGATGACGGCTTTCCCTTTTTCTCTGAGATAGTTCGGGCTGTCAAGAACACCTTTGTTTCGAATAAGATGCACGAGATCGCGTTCTATAACCCTCTGGATTCGATCTGGAGGTACCCCAGAGACGTCATACCTTGCGATGCTCAAATAAGCCACGTATACACGTTCCAGGCATGGCAAATACTCACATAATCGCGAAAACTCTACCCTCTTTCTCTGCGGCATCCCTGACAAGATCTCCCACCTCATCGCGAATCCGCATAATCCCTTCGCTTCCCGCCTCAAGATCGCACTGACTAGCAAAACGCTGAAGGAACGCCCCATCAACTCCATGCTCCGCCATCCAATGGAAGTGCCTGCAAGATCGTCAGATTGATCAACCACAAATATATGTAGCAGTATAACCATACCGTTGGACAGTCTTGGGATGCCTCGACGAGAATAAAAATATCTGCTCTCCCGATGTAGTTTTGAGTCCAGGTGCAGGAAAAAGCTCTGAAGGCGAATAATCAGTCACATCTGGCCATAGATCTGTGTTGGGTCGTCCTCCATCGGGTATAGGAGCGTCAAACCAATGAAGCCATCCGTGGTGGCCTGAAAAACATTAATTGACACATTCATCCGCAGTAACACAGCACACACCTGGTCCGACAGGTTCTCCATCTCCACCGCAAGTGTACCTGCGTTGACACATTCATCCGCAGTAACACAGCACACACCTGGTCCGACAGGTTCTCCATCTCCACCGCAAGTGTACCTGCGTTCAGGAGGATAAGATCGGTTTATGAGCGCGGTTTGGAGGACAGTATGTGCGTACCATCCTTGATATCCTACTATGAATTTATCTTGTATTGTCGATGGGTCCGCTCTACATGAGGTATTCAGCATCAACTCCTTTGGCTAGAAACTAGAGGTATCATCACCTCTTTATGATCTTCCCTTTCCCTTTGCTAGAGTCAGATGCTGCCATTACAGAGCTGTTCTATGCCCTGGTGTTGTGGTATATAACGAGAGAGGTGGTGGTTAGAGACAAAGTATAAATTGTGCACAGCCAAAGTACCGCATGCCATACAAAGGTAGCGTGACGTTGTTTGATGTGATTTGATAACTTGAAGTTTGAACAGGGGCACAACTTGAAGTTTGCGAAACTTCAATGACCCAAACGACAATGGACAAGGAAGCTGTCGAGCTAGCCCATTTCCTCGTCGAAAAGCTAGCAACGTATGCTTTAGAGCCTTCTGAAGACAAATATTTTGCTGCTCAAGTAAAGTTCTCTTTAGAACCTCACTCTCATCTCGAATTCTTGTTGGAGTTTCAGGAATACCAGCCTCTGGAAAATCGACTTTTGCTGCTACCGTGACTGCCCACACAAATGCGTTTCTCTCCTCTACGGATGAAATTCCTAGTACAAGCGGCCCAAAAGCTCTTCTTGTTGGGCTCGATGGATGGCATCTCAGTCGCTCACAATTGAACGCATTTCCTGATCCAAAACTCGCTCATGACCGGCGAGGAATTCATTGGACTTTCGATGGGGCAGGATATATCACCTTTCTGCACTCACTGCGCGAGCCTTTGACCAAAGATAGCTCAATCATTACAGCACCGTCATTCGACCACGCCCTGAAGGACCCTACATACGATGACATCGTTATACACCCTTACCATCGCATTGTCATTATTGAAGGCTTATATGCCTTTCTTTCGATTCCGCCATGGAACGAAGCTGGACTGCTTTTGGACGAGCGGTGGTATATCGATGTTGACATCGACACTGCCAAACAGCGGCTCGTCAAACGCCACGTCGTGACCGGAGTTGCGAAGGATTTAGATGAAGCCATTTGGAGAGCTGATGAAAACGACATGCCCAGTATGCCCACCATGCGTTTTCAATCCATCACCGAAAGATGACGCTCTTCATTTTCATAGATGGCCGATTTATCATAGCGACTATGCTGGAACCTACAAGGGTAATCAGAAGTGTGGAAGATCCTTCTCTACTATTACCTTGAAAGACATAAGGATGTTGTAGAAAGGCTCCGATAAGACTCATATTTTGCCACTTGTTATAGTGAGTATGCATCAAGCACTACTATTTCTGCATCTTATCTTTTGTGTCCAGTGCGCACTAATTCCTTGCTCCATTGCATTATACATACTGGAGGCAGTGGAATACGGTTTTTATGGAATTATGAAACAACTGGAAGGACAGATAGACGTATCTTGCCCTGGTTCTTGGTCATTGCACCTAGACCAGATTCCTGAACGCACGGCACATCGTCAAGACCGGCGGAGGTTACAGAGACGGCTGCGTCAGCACATGCGTTGCCTGTTAATTTCAGAAACATTGATATGACCCTTTGACAATGCTCCAAGTGCACTGGAGTTCTCCGTACCACATCTATTCACTGTTATATCCCCTTTTACATTCTCCCTCGGCGTACACCCCTCTCATTATCCCCAGGGCCCGAACCGCCTTTAGCAAACATCCCCGATTATTAGAGCTAAGCGCCTGAATGTGCACAAGTCTCGAATTGATTCACACCGCCTGTCAAAGAAGAAGGACCCACTGTTGACCGATTTAATTGAGTTGCCTTGCTCTCACTTCAGCTCTGCGATACAATCAAGCTTGTTAACGGTTGTCCTTTAGATTCATGCTGCTGCATGTCACATTACATGGGAGCCACACACCCCCTTAATACACGTCGTGCCGCTTAAGTGACTGTGTGGTCAAGCCTTCACACCGTTTATCAATACGTAATAAACCATGATGAAAATGATTTTGCACAAAAGCTCCCCAAAATGAAAAGAGAAACACTGCTCGTTGGCAACTCGTTTTTCACATCCTGTCCTTCAAGCACTCGATGTTGACCCTTATTAACCTGGAGGTTCTTTACAGATCATATGCTTTCACCACCAGGCGTCTTTGCAGACTTTCCATGGCAAAAAAAGATCTGGCATCCAAGGAACAGTAAACGTGGATACTTTTCAGCACGCAACGATTATTCATTGGCATGCAGTAACTTTTTCTGTGGAAGGTACAGAATCGCGAAAGGGTCGAACGTTATGCTACTCTAGAAAATCTCTTTTCGTCGCGGGACTAGCTTTTATCCTCTCCAAAGAAGGCTCATCCCGCTGATCTTACTCCCGCAATGTCTAACTGCTGAATCCCATGTGACTCTATTGTCTGACGGTGGAATTTGTATCTTGAGACGTTTTGTTCCGCTGTACAATCGAAATGGAAGTCAGTCACTGCGCAGTATAGAAATTCTGATCGCATGAGCGGTGCATCTCGATGAAGGGGCTCATCACCTACATCCGACAATCCTCAGAACAGTCTCAGAGGCCGCGAACCCTTCCTTCCTCACCGCCGGCACAATAATATGAAATACAGGAACCGCTTGCGTAGAATGATTAAACAAGTGGTGTGTCTGATAATCCTCAACGGTCTCGCCACGTAGTTCAAATAACAAGATGATGGAGCGAACCGCCACCGCCGATCATTGTGCACCGATCCTGTTGTACTGTTATTATGATTCACCACTCACGATTGTGATTAGCAGTTCAAACGCTCATGCTTGGGTGCTACCACAAAGCGGATCGAATTATCAATTCTCTGCCGAGCTAGAGGGGAAGAATATTATTATTATAAATGCGAGTGCACCGCAGAACGAATCACCATGGAAGAACGTGAACATTGACAGACGCCACCGAGGTGTATATGCGCCAACATTTTTCGATCCACCATAACATCATATGTACTAAACGCGGACGACAGTAAATATGATAAGCATGACAAGCTGTATTCTAGAGGGACGGTATGAATACAATCTCCAAATGCCCTTACCCCCCACGTTTCTCTGATCTTCCTGAGATTTCGTAAAACAATGAACCCTATAATGGCGGAGATGAGTGACCACAAGAAAAAGAAGGGTCCATCAACACCCCACATCGTAAACCCTCGATATGTCCTTTTTCTTCATCCTACTATCCTCCGGCCACAGAACCAGATACGTCGTGAGCCACTCAAGTGCAGCGGCACCCCAGCCAAACTTAAATACATTCATGTCTCCTAATCAAATCCAAAGCAAGGAAGCTCACAGGATCGAAGGCGTTCCTATTGCCATGTAACATGCGAACGGCCTCCGAGAAAGTCAGGTGTGTGTGAGGTTCGGATGAGTACAGGTTGAATATATAGTCGAAACGATCCTCATCGAAAGCACCGGTAGATGTGTAGACTTCAGAGTCAGAGCCATGTTTCGCCTACAGGAAAGAAAGAAATTTTTTCAGTGTCTCTGTCCGGTTGATCCAGAACGCCGCCTGGGTCACAACTCTGACCCTGTGCATATTCCTGACTTTCAATCGAAAAAAGGGATCGGGAAGGAGAGTTCCAAAAGTGAGCCAGCTATTTCGCGATGATTATCTGTGGGCATACGAAGATAACCACCACTTCTACGCACGAGAAACTGCCATGTATAAGCAGCATAGCCAAAAAAGAAAAAAGAACTCCAAGTCCAAGATCTCTGAAGCCAGTGAAGCTACAAAAGTGCATTTCGCCGTGAGATCACGGTTTTCATGAACAATACATGGCCACAAATAGGCAGAGAGAAACACACGTGTCGGCAGGCCATATAACACCATCGCCGTCCGTATCAAAGAAAGCAACATGAGATTGTAGCGCGGTGTTGTCGCGTTTGCGAGGTTGTCGACTAGCTGGTGAAGGACCTGAGCGACCATGCTTGGGCAAAGTCATATACTTGGAGCGGTTTGTGCCCGGTGGGATATGGTAAATGGTGGTGAAGTTGTTCATGGGCGTTCTTCAGTGGTAGCGAGGCTTTATAGAACACTGTCTGATGACGTCATTGGTTTTGGGTATCAGCGAATCAGGGACTAGGATATCCTTATTTATAGCTACTTCTAGGCTGGAAGACCCAAGGTTAACTTCATAACTGTTAAATATATACTCGCCGGGGTGAATAACGGTCTCGGTCGAAATGCTCTCTGCTACTGCCAAATACACTGCCATCCCACCCTACCCGTTCGCAATAAAAGCAAGAGCCCTGATCGTCACTTTACTCACTGCTAAGTATGCCATCTGGAATACATGTTCACACGCGCCTTCCAGTTTGGATATCTGTCGCACATTTTAATCATTATGTAGCTATTGCAGAGCATGAATGGGACACGCGCATACAGGAGAATCCCAGTCACAAGTTACCACTGTGGTACAAGCTCCATCGATGTACAGAGGTTCCCCTAAGAGTGTTCTAGAACGGTGAACTGCTATCTCTTGAACAGGCAATCGGTAGAGGCGGTGTGTCGAAGCTCTGTCTTATCACTGTAAGCTAGATTGATGACTAGAAGCAGTTCGTTCCTTACCTTGTATTGCGATCAACGGCTTTCGAATACACGTGTTTTCATCCATAAAGGCAGACTTGGAGCAGCTGGATTGCATAAGGCTATGAGATACTTTGTGAATCTCTGGGAACTGCCTGGATTTCAATCCTCTGGTGGGCCTATTGACAATGTTACTTATTTTCCCTAAAACGCAATGTGGCCTTTTGAGAGGCATACCAATGTGCCGCTAGTACACGCTACTCTATTTATCTTGTGTTTTAGGCTGTTCTAGGAAATGATTGAGTTGCGTGCTTCACCAAGACATCAAAGATTTTCACCTTATTTAAACTCTTGATGGTGATACCCCTACACATAACTTGCTTTCTGATAAGCTTGCTACGCGTATCATTCGAACCAACAGCTTTGTAGGCCGGCATTAGCTGCCGTGCACAACTATCGCACCTTGGTGAGTGTCAGCACCAGAGTTCTAAGAAGAATGTTTAACGAGGATGTAGGAACTCGTTGAAAGAGGAGGTTGTGCGCCAAGACGTGTTGGGACATGTGGAGGACAAAAGCAAATTGAAATTCAGAGTCAGGTGATGGTGTTCTCTGGAAATAGAGATGGCCGATCGGATAAGCGATCGGTTACCTCATCACAGATACCACTTGCGTCCTATGGCGCACCAGAAATTGGCAGTACAAGATTCATACACTATTGCTGGTTGATATAACACAATGAAAAGTCATGACGAGAACGAAGAGCCCAATGGTCGAAGAAATACAACTGTACAGAGGTGGTGGCAATACAAATAACTAGTTGATCTTCAATAGTTCAACTTCGAATCTGAGAGTCGAGTTCGCTGGTATCACGGGGGGAAAACCGCGAGATCCATATGCCTGTTCATGCCACGACGAATCAGATTGGACAAGATTGAAAGTTGATAGTAAACGCACGTAGTCGGGTGTACATGTCAGCATAGCTTTCTGACCAAGGGATAGTTGTGGTACACCTAATCAAATCGATGAGCCTACATATCATGTGGATGATTGCGCAACGACGTACCTTCGTCCCAGCCCTTGATTACTTTACCAACGCCGATCTCCGTCTCAAAGGGCATGCCACTGCATACAGAAGCACACGATGAGCGATGAAGTCGAATTGTGGTCAGATGCACGCGATGGCTCACCGATCCCTACTCGAGTCGAACTTGGTGCCATCCAGAAGTGTACCGACATAGTGAATGGTCACCTTGTCTAAATCGATGGCGATCTGAGGGCTAGACTCAAATCATACACAAGTTGATACTCACCACCTTTCTTGGGATAGTGGACACCATCGCCGGGCGAAGACGTGTCGATTGATACACCCTGCATAAGCTCAGTTGATTATAACGTTAAGGCGATGTAAGGGCAGGGGAACTTGCCATGATCGAAATAATGAACGATTATTGAGGGAGAGGTGAAGGTCGAACTTTGACGCCAGACACTTATAGGAGCGGAGAGGTGCGGAGTGCGGATCTTGATCCGAGAGATCTGGCATTGTCCGGCCCTGTCATGCTTCGATCTTTGCACAGCAAACCCAGAGTGTCCATTACACTGTTATCGATATCGATGGGTGATACGATTGGAGACGGCTGTCGGGAACCCGGTCGACGGCCGCGCTCAAAAAGCACCCCAGTTTTGTTCGATTTCCCCGCACGATGTCATGATGCATCATTGGCAGCCTTCACCACACCCCAGAATGGCTCGCAAGCTGCCTCCTTAGCCAGACCATGGTACGTCCGGCACCGACCTGCAATGTTCCCGTGATCATAACACTCCTCATCTGAGATGTCATTTTCGACAAGAATAGAGTTATCACGGTGACAGGTCCTACCAGTTTCGACGTAATTTCTTACGGTGAAAATCCAATGCCGTAGGCTGAGAGAGACTCCATATCGTAAAAATCCTCATATCGTAGAATCCTAGTTTTGGATGTCTTAACAATCAAGACCTGATGAGAGGCCCTGACAGGACAGACCTTTCGCACATGATACGGTGGCAATAGAACAGATAGCTGGGTAAGGCTGGAGATCATCGATGAAGAAACGTCTTAAAGCATGGGGACGGCCATCGCCACTGAAGCTCTAAGGGCCGGTTAGACCACAAAGCGACGGGCTTAGAGTATAGAGAGTGGACCAGAGGGGATCAAAATAATTGGGCGTGAAGGCGCTTTATATCTTGGTAGGGAAAGACACCTCGAAGGCACATGAAAAACCAAACCTGGATGACTGAGGGCTATCCCCAACAGGGGAGTCACTTTATTATTTTACACCCACAAGGCCTCGGAAACGGCCAGTGATTTCACAGCCTGGAATACGCCGAGCCTGGGCGTAGGTCTGAGAATATTTGAGACCAATGGTGGCGCAGGCGGGGGTTATCGTAAGCCCGAAAGATAACATATTGGTGAATGTCGAAGAACCATGGTAAACATGTGGATGGCTCCCACCCCACAAGTTTCGTACGACATCTGACGAATGAGTGGCACCCGAAGTGAGTCCACACTCTTCCTCAATCCACGGCAGTGCTTTGAATCGTCCCATTACCCATCCCATGTGATCACAGAAGTCTAGTAGTCAGGAAATATTGATTGCAAAAAAATTCCGCATCTGTCTGAGACGATTATCGTTCTCCGTGATCCATTCTCTAAGGAAGATCTAGATAGAAGTTAGATAGTGGAGGAAAAGAATCCGGTGAATAGAACCACGTCAGGGACACACTCACACGGTGTGTAATTCCGCCGACAAGTGTCAAAAAAAGAGAAAATCGTAGGGAAAATTGACATAGTTGGGTAGGACCAGGAGTGAAGGGAAGGGAGGTGTGCTGGCTAGATAGCTGCGTGCAATTTGAGTTTTTAATAGTGTAAGGTTCAAAGCCCTACGCCCAAGATCGGTTAGCAAAAACATTCCCATCACGTGATACAAATATTGACGCGACGCGCTGAAATTTAAAAAGGATAAATCTTTGGGTTAGTTGTCGACGCATGTTAGCGGTGAGTGTGCCTAACAGCGTATTTGAGGGTAGGTAGTTATATGCATAATATATTATCCAGTGAAGTAGAACATCGTGATCGGAGTCGATACAGGTCCACCTCTTATATCCCAGCTCCACCTGTAACCTCTAATATATGCCCAGAAACATACGAGGCGAGAGGAGAGGCCAAGCTAACTTCTTGTTACTATTATTCACCTGACGGAGAAGGAGAAGTACGTACAAAAGAATCGCCGATGCTGCTTCATCCACACTGCCTCCCCTTCTCAAAGGAATGAAAGGATACGCATCAGTATCGGGCGCTACCGACTTGGGACGTTGAGCACCAGGGACACCCAGAGCGACCTTATGTCCGCCGATCTCAATCACTGCACCTGCTTCCTTTGATTGTGTTAACCTATATACATTCACACATCAGCACTTTGACCACAGGGTGACACAAGAAACGAAATGTACCTGGTGTGGATCAAACCAGGTGCAACAGCGTTAGCACGCACACCAAAAACTCCCCACTCCTTCGCGATGGTCTTTGTAAACCCAAGTATGGCGGATTTAGCTGCGGAGTAGTTTGCCTGTCCGACGTTGCCGTGCAGGCCGGAGGTGGATGAGATGTTAACGATGGAGCGGTTTTCAATTGCGTTGGGCTACGATCCGCAATTGAGGTATATCAATAGGTGTGCTGAAAAGTCATGGACAACAGTACGCTACCTTGACACGGAAATATGGCGCAGCCTGGCGGATAAGGCGGAACGGTGCCCTTACATGAATCTTCAAAATAATGTCGAATGTATCATCCGGCGTCGTATGAAGCATCTTGTCAAAAGTGAAACCGGCTATAAGTGCGATAAATTAGATGTCCGAGGCATTCCGGAGAAAGAGGTTCACCATTATTGATGATATGGTTTATCTTTCCGTACTTCCTGGAAATACAGTGATGAGCTGGAGCGCGTGACGTAGAGTGGAGGACTTGATACACACTGGACAGTAGCATCAACGATTTTTTTGGGGAAGTCATCTGCACCAACATCTCCTGCGACACCTATTGCGTCACCACCAGCGGCTTTGATTTCATCGACTACAGCAGCGAGACGACCTTCGTCTATACTGATATTATAAGTCAATATGTTGCCAATGTGAGAAATCGTAGTGGAAGAGCCACATACTCGCTCGCGACGACTTTAGCACCTTCCCTTGAAAAGAGAAGTGCAGTACTCTTTCCTATCCCCTGTCAAGGGTGAAAGTTTATTAGCTTATGCTGCCAACGCCATGAAACCGCTAGATCTGGGATATAGCGAAGTCTATCCATACCTGGCCAGCACCTATGAGACCAACCCATGTCAGGAAACACAGGCTAGAACTGTATGGCGTTGCACAGCTCACCAGTAATGATAGCCACTTCTCCGGCAAGTAGCCCTCTGCCATGGGCACTGCTAATATGTCCAGATACTTGTGCGAGTCTGCTAGCCATGGTAGTTGGGAATGTTGGGAATATCGACAGGGTTGGACCTCTCACCCATTTATTGGACCGGAGATCCGGGTACGATAGTTACCCGGTCCTTTCATGCTCTCTCTTGGTTATACACCAACTTTGGGCATCCAACGTATCGACAAGCGGTGCAGGACAACACCCCGAGAAAGTGAATTCCCTGTCTAAGAACGAGCCATTCGTCTGACTGGTGTGTCGATATCGTTGATGGTGTTGCTTGGGCTCCATTTTTCTACTTTTTCTACGTCTGTTTCTATTTTCTGGCTCTCATCCCTCTGGACATGGACCTGGCGGATTGACAATATATAGCCCCTTCATGCAACCAGCTATAGCACTATCCTGACGATCAAACCAAACCGACGACCCTTGACCATAGTGATGTTTTCATGCCCTCACTTGGAACCTGGTATGATATACTGCAGCATTGCCACGAGGTTGTCCACGACGCTGCCGACTACAACTGAAATGAACCCCGCGTTACGTCGCACCGAGCTGTTACTATACTCAATAGGTAGACTCGTTTTCACTCCACAAGCCCCCAGACGCTCCTATATAGGTACGGCCCAAAATTTCCGGAATTTCCGAGTCAGCCTCAAATATCCTATGATCAAGCCCTTAAATATCCAATATCGGCCGTGATTTATCACATAAAACTTAAAAATCTCTTGAACGGATACAAAGAAATAGGTGCTGGTGATTTTTTGTTGTCAAATGTAATTAATAACTCACCTGGACGCCAGCACAATACATATTAACCTCGAACCTATCGAAGACCTAACTTCTCGCCTAGTTTGGCGCCTGACCTGCCACCGAATTTTTGTGGATTTGCTTGACCTCGAATATCCTATCGTCGGCCGAGGATTTTCAAAACCTGGCCTCAAAATCGGCCGTACCCATATAGGAGCGTCCGAGCCTAGGCAAGCTGTTGGCCAAAGGATTCTCTTATCAGGCTGGTGACGAGCCTACTTAAGTACGTCAATATTTCACCCTGATTAGACTCTAAAAGACAATATTGTTTGAGTAAATGAGCTGGAATTACGCATACGAGCGCTTGATGGAATCGCTACGGGATTACGAAACATTTCAACCTATTTCAACATCACTACATTCTACCTTGATTCTACCACCTAGATACCGACGCGTAATGCGTGCTGACCCGCGGAAAGAACTACCTCTGCCCTCATGACTACCAGTGGGCTCTACTGGGCTTCTGGTGTATCTTATCACTATAGTCGGGCAGTTTACCTCCTTGTTCGGTCAACATTCAGTCGTCTCATACCTTGCTCATACCAGCGAGCACTTGACACGGGTGGAACTTCTCATTTGAAATTTATCCCCATTTAACTATCACGCCGAATCATGGGTTCAAGCCTTTCTCTTAAACTTGTTCTTTTTCTCCACAAGAATAATAATGGCCTCCACAATTTTCCCGTCAGAGCACACCGCAATATATCTTGTTCTAGCATGTTGGAGTGGACTTCAGAGAGTGAAACCTTTTTCAGAAATAAAAATGAATAATAATGAAATGAATTTGATCTTGATATAACCGGAAGCGGTTCGCTTCCAGGGTCGAGCCGCCTCGGTTCGACGAGACCCTTCAACCAGGCAGGCCCCCAGGGCAGGAAATCGTGCCATCTTCCTGCATTTCTGTGCCTTCACGACGGCCTCCACATTCCTTCCCAATGTCTACAACGATGACCAGCGTCCTCGACGATATCCAGCAGACCTCGTCGTTCCTTCTCCCACTGTCCACTTCTGACTTTGACACTGCTCGTGTGGTCAGGTTTGACAACACTTGCGTTCTGATCCCAGAACCTTCCAAGCGTCCAAAGCCGCTGAAGATCTATTCTTTGCCATTGTGGAAGAAGAGGTCCGGCGAGTCTGAAGCGGAAGCTGCCACGGCTTCGTCGCGTGTATCCTTAAGCACGGAAGACACTCATGTTGTTTTCAAGGTCCCAATCCCAAGGTTTGCCAGCAAAAAAAATGATTCAATACCCCTAACGAATGCTAATAAATACACAAAGATTTATTTCTCGCTCTCCCAGTAGGGGAAGGAGCGCTTCTGCATCACCAAAACCACTTTCACCATGTCTGGTGCACAGAGACCCATCGACATCACCTTCCCCAACTAGACCCCGAGGTGTACGCATAGCTTCACTCCCGATTTCAACTTCTGGGCGTCCAAAAGACAATACAGCGCTAACCGTGCCCTTGCGGCCATGCTGTACAGACTGTGTTACCGTCACAGAAGAGAGCCTCAGGGAAGGTGAGAGCTGGCAAGAGAAGTTCTCTCGTGGTGCAAGAAGACGAAGAAGTGCAAGTTTGGACAGCAACGACCACTTCGGGCACTCTGGAATTCTACCTACTAGTCCAGGAGGCATACATCGCTCCACAGTATTTGCTGCAGTTGCTAGTAACGCCCTTGAGGCAGATGTAGGTCCTACGGCAATGTCAAGATACCGGACATCGGCCTTTTCCATTACTGTGGATGAAGTGGATAGACGCCGCAAGTCACAAGAGTATAACGACGAAGACCTGAAGCGATTCCGATCACCCTCTGCGCGCACCTCCTCCGGATTCCACTCTCCTACTGGCCCGTACTCCGCTGCTTACCTTCTTGGACACCAACCGCCAGAAAAGGAGGCCTCTACGTCATCTACCTCTTCCTCAACTTCTGCATCTTCTGAGCTGTCACCCCACGATATCCCACTGCGTCGCCTCAAATCATCACCAATCCAGGAAGAAGACGAAGACCAGCTGTTCCCTCTCCCTTCGCCTCGAAGAACGCCCACTAACTCTCCCACTCCATCTATGAACGCCTCGCCAGCGGCGAGTCCCAACACGTCGACATCCTGCCTCTCACCAGCCGCTGCCGCATCAAAAGATAACCTCTTCCAATCATCCAATAATTCAGACGAAGTTCTTGCGAAATCCCTCAGCAGGAAGTTTGCTAAAGGCAATGGCCTCCTCAGACCTTCTGCTCTACAACCTCCTCCGACCCCGAATACATCCACCGTCCCTGAAAGCGAGCGCTCCGCCACATCCCCGTCAATGCCCACCCCACCTGGCACCTCTTCGTCGCCGTCTACCACTCGTCTTGCACCACTTTTCATCTCTACCTCACCCAGCCTCATTCGTGCCAACAGCAACCTTATTAAACCCCTGCCCTCCCCGCCTCCGTTCCAGAATGGTAGTGGCAACAGCACGATGTCTCCGACTACAGGCGGGTTTCGACCCTTGCCAAGTCCACCTGCCAGTAATAAAATACCGGTGTCATCTAGCCTGCCTTCGACCTCAAATTTTGGCCCTCGATCTCCGTCGTCATCTCCCACAGTCTCACAGAAGCCGCGTCGCCCGTCATTCTCTCTCCCAGCGATTAAGGGTGCTATCAAAGGTGCAGGGACTGACATTCTCAAGGGCGTAAGCTCGTTCTCTGGTGGAGGTATCGCTGGGTCGGTTTGAACTTTGATATGTACCACCATCACCCAAACCTGGGACCGCTTCGAAGCACAAGTTTCGACGCGTATTCACTCTCAAGAAACCAATTGGACTCATCTGTCCAGACTATTCACTTACATACCCGAGATACCCTTCCTCGCAAAGCAGGAGTTGTATCACCACTTCCCACCATCACAATAACGTCTTCCAGCACACACGAACTCACGACCCTCATCACGAAACCTCCGCCTAATCAATGCCTTGTACCTCCGTTCGCTATACCTCCTTTGTTCTCCTTTATACCATACCTTTTTCTTTAACGTGTTCTCATTCAAATTGAAACCCTCACTGATGCCAATGTGCCACCCACTCTTTCAGTACTCATACCACCACCACCCAACCGCTTGGAACGATACCTCAATTCTTTCTTGTATCTCTGCTTCTGGTCGATATCGCTTTGTAGGTTATGTTATGTGTATAGTTAATCATTCTTGTCGATATCTGAATGTGTAATTGTCGTCTACGTCCATTATTTTGCAAGTACGAGAGCTCAGTGCTCAGTTGCGGCACAATATTGTTGGTGGTCAAATATTATCATGATCATGAGATCATGAATAGCATTTGTTTGTTTTGTCTTCAAACTGTAAATTACACTTTTCGAGCTCGATACCCCTGCTGATTATTCCTGCGACGAATCAGTATGGATCTACCGCAACCATCGAAAAAGGTAGAGGAGCTCCTGAAGCTCCTGCAGAGGGTCGCAGATGTCCTCTGCATTGATGATCCAACAAACTTCGCATGGTTCATCCAAAACTGTCTCACCTTAGAATTGACTCGTTGACTTACAATCTCCTCCAGCTATACCTTTGCTATCACACAGCTCTCAGACTCATCTGTATCCGTTCAACGAACTCTGAACCGCCTCCAATTCATCGAATACGAGCTACAGGCCCATATTGCATCAGTCAAACATGAACAGCGCCTCGTTGACAAGTTACGTAGCTTTATTCCAGGGTCAAATCTGCCCGGTGCTCATGACTCCAAACTAACCTCAACAGATGGGACGAGACATTGGAGGCAGAACAACTGGAGGGCGAGAGTCCGGTGATGATTGCACGGCGGAAGGAGGACCTCGTGCGTAAAGCCAAGGAGTATCACGAAGAGCTGAAGAATATCCTGGTGCGTGACACCCCTCTTTTCTTTTTGCTTACAATATATGTCCCTACGACCCGCTCGCACACAGGAAACGATGCCAGACGCGCCACCCATTACTGTAACGCGTCTCACAGAGCAAGAGGCTAAGAATAAAGCTAAAGAATATGAGCTCAAAGCAAAACGCGCAAAGATTAAGGCCTTCCAAGGCCTTCCCCCTGTATGTCCTATCTGCGTTGAAATGTCTTCTGCCTCCTTGCTAATGAAAAGAGCTTGCTGTATTGAAAAGAATCTGGAACTGGCCCGACATAAGCTGCGACAAATGCAAAGTGAGCTGGGAAAGTTGACACAGCTCCGAGAGAGGCTCCTTGGGAGGATGGCTGAGGGCGTCTCGTGAACTTGTTCATTCATTATGAAACGTGAGGGTAAGTCTATGCTGTGACGTGGACAATATGCTTTTCCTCTATGACGACACAGCTCAAAATCAGGACGCAGCTGTGTCTTTGCCCTACAGGATGGCATTTGACAAAAAGAACTTTGTGTTATCAGACGCTATGCTGACGATCATAAATGATTTTGATAGTAAATCTATTTATCGTATTCAGTGCATCGCTATGGTTAGGACTTGCTGGAGTGAAAGTCTCGGAAAGCGAGCCCTCACACTTAGTACACCCATCACTTCAAGTTCCTCGCTGGAGGGTATACATGATCATGTTGATGAAAGCACGATAAGAAAATTCAATAGTAATATTATGTCCGCCAATCGCTACACGTGAGGGGAACGAATATTGGATGTCAAGAGAAGAAACGATAGCTTGGAATTTGAAAGAAACCGGAGCCCCAAGCACGGTCATTACTATATACCTTCCAGGTCGTTGCTCTTAGGCCACTCCACTTCCTCTATGCACATCTCGCGACGGACCCGACCCTGGAAGCTACGCCCAATCATTCCGGTGTACCACGGGGCTCGCATCCTCCATCGATCGTTTTGAATAGCATTATCAGGCTGCGTGACAAGATTTAACGACGAGGTAGAAGCCAACAAAGGGGATGGATTGCCAAGAGACTGGGTGAGGGCTATGTTCTCCTTTAGCTGTTAGTGAACGAGTGAGCCGCATTCGGCGCTGAACTTACGGGCTTTTCAAGGAACCAGCCCTTGAGGATCGACTCGGGCCGCTGAGACACAGCAGTGAAACAAGGGTGAGGGACAGCTCATCGTAATAGTGAAATGACCTCACAGTGATGACTTGCGTCCGGGATAATGAGGAAGATCCAGAAGTGGACAGCTCAGATGGGGTATGGTAAGGTGGCGCGGGATTGGCAATAGTGCTGTTGTATTCGCGGCCGTTGTGAAGCGACAGTACACCAATGTCCACAACTTTGTCACTGTCATCTTGATCTCTGTGAACAAGTAGGCGATGCTGAATACACTATTAACAGCGAGTTTAGAAAAAATCATCAGCCCATAGCCGCTTACCCTAGTCAGTTCAAAGTTATTGAGGAAGCCCCTGGCGCAAGGATCGCATTTAGGATGCCAAGGTGATCGCCCATAGTGATCCTCGAGTGCATCCTTGTACACAACTTCGGTGCAAGTATCACATTTCGCTTGGGGATGCTCGGTGCTCTTGTGCTGCCAGCGCCACACGACATTAGCCAAGCCAAAAGGACTCCGGGCAGACACAAACTAAAGGTGGGGAGCACTTACAATATTAAGTTCATCCTGATCTTTGAAACCGAGTCCACACCTTGGGCAATTAGGGTGGGAGGGGGACCCCCGAAAGTGGTCCGCGAGAGCGCTGGGTGAATTGAAGGTTCTTTCACATGCACCACACGAAAATCTGGGGGGGTGCTTGGCCGCCATATGCTAGATGCACCATAAGAATCTTGAAGAACGTGCAAGTGTTTAATAACTAGGTAGGACATACCTCACTCTTCGCAGTTTCGTCAATGAACCTCCGTTGGCATCCAATGCAGGCTGGATGCTCAAGCCCAGATGACCTTAGATGTTGTTGTAATGCCTCTTTGTTGGAGAAATAACGCCCATTGCAATGGGCAGCGAAGCACTTGGGCATTGGGAAGTAGGAATGAGGGTATCGAGATGGGAAGAACCTAGTCTGAGGATCGCACGTTGGGGTTTAAATACAATACCAATGTCATTACCCAGATGATCATTTCCATCTACTTTTCTACCAAGAAACACTTTACAGCCATTGCATAATTGCAGAAATTTTTGGGAACCGAGTTCGTGGTATGGAAAGCTGAAATTACTGCCCGAAGTGTTCAACGTTAGTGGATAAAGTGACCAGGAACCATTAAACCAACTACCAGCAGAATGGCTCGGGACATTGAGCGATGATAGCTCATATCGGGGGGTTCGAATCAGCACGGGAATCACTAGACAACTCGAACAGAGCCAGATACTTGGTCTTCAGTTCTTCATGCCATCAATTTTCGTGACAAATGTATACACGCCTGTCAATGATATATTTTCACCTTCGGATGCGCGTCCCCCATCAGCTCAGCTCTCACTTTCGCGGGTAAGCACTGCAATCCGTATTGGTGGGTACACAGAGCCGGGACCCGTTATTGAAGTCTAACCAGCGCGAATAAGCAAAGCCATCGTCGTAAGTAAGTACTTGATGCCAGATGGTAGGCCTGGGTGTCCGAGTCTGGCGTCCTGGCGCACTGACGGGCACAGGGGGCCAGGGTCCAGTTGCGTAACGGGGATTACGCCCCCCAGATGTCGCTCAAGTCACCTTCAAAGGAAAAGAAAAATGGAAATCGGATCCAAGTCTGAGCTCCCAGTCGACAATCTCGAAGAGTGGTTAATTTACGTAAAGATTTATTGAACCACCGCGGCGATCGCAATCTGATGCGATAATCTGAATACAATCTGAGCCTTGTGGCTTCCAAGAAGCATCGGAGACCATGATGGCACAAAGTTGTTTGTCATGGATGTAGCTAAATATTGGTGGGTATTGTACAATTGGAGGCTTCGTTCAGGCCCCATGAGTATCCAAGCTGTGATCATCGGGTTACAGGTTCGAATGTATTGAACAAAATGACATGTTGATAGTACCATTAAAGACAGTAACATGCTTTGCAATGATGGGCGCGGGAGTCATTCTCGACAGCCTGAGTGCTGGAAGCAGGGAAAGATCGCTGCCTCCCGTCCGATCGCGTAGAGGACTTCAAGTGGAAGTTACACATGTATAGAGTACTGCGGTCTGCAAGAAACCTGGTTCACTGGGCAATCACTTGAACGACCTCAGTCTGCATAAGAGTTCTACTGGATACAGTAAATTAAGTTCCACTTTAAAGATCAAATTCTCGACCTATTCAAATCAAGAGAGCCAATTTGCTGGCTGAGGCGTAGAAGTTCCGGAAGTTCTAAGATACACAATGATACTTCCTAATGCCAAACAATCTTGTTAATCAACGGCGATCGACAGCGGTTTCTTCTGTAAGAAGAGTCATTGATTTTGCAATAGTAGACACACCAATAACTATCTAAGGATACTATTTGAAATTTGGACATTGATGGGTCGTTTTTAAAAATACAGGTGCCAGTGGAAAAACCGCAGGGTGGCAGGCCAATGACGACGAAGTGACATGAGTGGCGGCTTAGCGCAGTAAAAGTGGGATTGTGGCCGCGGGCTTGGAGTACCAAGTCGAATCTGCGACTCGTATCGCTCATACAATTCACCAGACACGCCACACACAGAGTCTAATTTCCGCATATGACTGTATACTGAAGAAAGGCCCACCGAGTTTATCCGGTTGGGAATTATCAACTTGTTACCCTCAAAAGCTGTTGAAAGCCTATTGCACTCAACTGTGTGCCACTTATGATACATGTCACCGTAGAAGTATGCCTATTCAATCGTTGAATACGCCGTCAATCAGCTCATCTTTCCACTGGCTGCCCGTTCCAGACATTACATCACTGTTGCCAGCCTTTCTCTGAACAACAACACTTGGCACAACGGAAAAACTTTTCATTCGCTTGTTTTCAATCAACCACGAGATCGCCTTATCGATTGAACGAGAGTACGCAAACATCGGATGCCGAAGGTGGAAAAGAAGGCGCCGAGCTCCTGTCCGCGATAAGACGTAGGCGTGGGTACATAATGGATTTATCGAAGGGTGGAGGTGCGTGACGGAAGCCGTTCTGCCGATAGCCGTAGAGGTGGCGTTCTCATGAGGATTCAAAGCCGGGGTAATACTCTCATCAGACCAGCAGTGGCCTATAATTGTCCATCAATCAAAAGGTAATGCTAACTTGGCTGTCGTGCGAAAGGCTTCGCACCAAGATAAACGATATCCCAATCGGCCGGTAGATATGGCCAGATATGTCGGAGGCGTTCATGAATATCACGTTCCATGTTGACATCGTCCTCAAGTACGATCACAGCGTTATCGGGGCGGAGGTCAAAGTCGTTCGCTATGTTCTGAATGACCGAGACGTGCGAATACCAGCAAGCAACGCGTGCAGGAGTAAGTATTCTGTACTCTGGAAGCGCTGGCTTATACGGTGCAGTGGTAATATTCTGCGTTGCGCACACGAGAGGTTGGCGTGGGGATCGGTCGTCATAGTCAGTTGGTGGGGGTCTAAGAAATCCGTGGCTCCAAGCGCTAATTCGCTCATTCAATGGGGGGAGTTTATCTGGCCAAGTAAAGCTGGAAAAGCCAGTAGATGCGTGGCGCATTAGTCTAACAGAGCTTAGGATCCTTTCAACAATGGGATTTTCGGAATCAATGGCCTCTATGTAAGTCCAGCGTAGACCAAGAGTGTTTCTGAGTTTCTCCATTTCTTGGCGTCGATCGGCCCTGGTAGGAAGAGATAAGACATAGATTCTTGAGGCAATTCCCAAGGTGTCGTTTTGATAACCTTGAATGGCTTCAGGACTGACTCTGCCTTCGGGCAGTACTATTGAGCGTAGACGATGATAGCCGTCATCGGATAATAACTGAAAAGTAAGGAAGATCGAGATACAAAAGACAGTGAGTGCAACGATTTTGCGAGTAGAACTGGGATTGAAGAACATGCCGGTCGGATGCTGATAGTACAAGTTGACTTGGCAGATCTTGCTCAATCCACCAAGTCTTCCCACGGCCAGTACTGACTGTAAACCAACTATAAAACAATGACCACATTCATCTCATAGTACTCCTTGTCAATCTTATCCAGTTACACCTTTGTCTTCAGACCCAGCCTTCCCGCGAACACATTTTCTGGATCCAAATACCCCTCCAAGAGTCATAAATCGCTTTTTGAAAGCAAATCATCGTACTAGCCTACTTCGCCGTGTCCTATCATGTCTGAAATTTGAATGAATGTCACCAAACAGTTCAACGAGGTAAGCAATCAATGACTTGGAAAGAAGAGCCCACTGATAGTGTCATCTAAGGATTCACACAAGAGCTTGACCTTCAGACTTACGCGACTCTTGAATACATCAAATTCGCGGAGGCGATAGATCGGAAGAAGCTGACGACCACGAGGATCTCAAATTTTAAATTGAGCATCTCAGGACATCTACTTCTCTGATACAACATAAAGCACTGTATTTTCCCTTTGGAGAATTTGATACCTGTCTACACCATACGTTTCTGAAGTATCGACAGATTATCGGCTGGCTTGCATCTTACGTTATTCTTCCATCTCGAAGTGCGCCTTTCTCCTCACTTTGGGGATAACTAAGGGTCGACTGTGGACGACTTGTGGACCTACCGGGTGAATTTCTTAGTCACGTGGAGCGGATTGTGGGATGAAAAAGCTGTTTGAGAGCCAATGCACGAGGGGGAAGAAGGGCCGATGGGTAGCCACGCATCCACATTCTCCTCACGATCGCATCTGAGGATCGTCACATTTACTACTGTGACTTCTAGCTGATTGTGGTTATCTCCATGCACCCCACATTTTCTTGAGAGGTGCCACGTCCGGAATCCTATACTCACGCTGTGAATCCAGCACACTTGCACACTAGTAAGCATGTGCTTTGCCGCCACGATCCGCGTGCCTGCGAAATACTTGACTGGTATAAGAGACAACTTAGTGCCCCTCCCCCAAGCCCGTTGAGCGTCCCACGATGGCTGACATTGCGCCCCATTATACTCCGCGTCAAGAAAGGCCTCAGAGCCAGACATCCAAATCTGAGGAGAAGTATGCCGACGAGGCTGGCTCCAAACATATTAATGGTACGTGGCGAGTTTGGCAACGCTACAAGACTTTATAATTGACAAATGAATTAAGAGGCTGAAATCGCCGTTTGTTTTTCTCGTCAACCACTGAGCATCACACTAACAC
Organism: Myochromella boudieri; assembly: GCA_018221655.1. Lineage (NCBI taxonomy): Eukaryota > Fungi > Basidiomycota > Agaricomycetes > Agaricales > Lyophyllaceae > Myochromella > Myochromella boudieri. The sequence continues at coordinate 33,676 of JABCKU010008127.1, forward strand.
CACAGTTAAACTAGGCAATCACTGGGGCTGAATTTGAAGACCCGAACCTCGACAAAGAAAATCTTGTTTTCGAAGATGACAGCCCATACCCAGAGGTTAGATCTGCAGTATCCAACACTGACGACCCCGACATGCCTGTATCAACTATCCGCGCATGGGTCATCGGAGTAATCTGGGCCATTATCATTCCAGGAGTCAACCAATTTTTCTTCTTCCGTTTCCCATCCGTCACTGTCACCGGAATAGTCGCCCAATTACTCTCATTCCCTATTGGTCGAGCAGCTGCGGCTTGGTTGCCTAATTGGACAATTTTTGGTGCCTCTCTCAATCCTGGGCCATTTACGGTGAAAGAACATGTCTTAATTACGGTATGTGTTCCATCGTTATCACTAACAGCTTCTCAGTTCTTGGGAATAGATCATGGTTCGTATCTTTAAGTGCTTTACACGCTTGTCACTTGATTGACCGATGTTCACAGGCAACCGTGGGTTATCAGTCGGCCTATGCCACGGACATTGTCGCGGTACAGCGGGTGTATTACAACCAAACCTACAACTTCAGCTGTGCGTCAATTTCCACCAACATTTCTATTTTATTGAGGCACCCTATAGATCAATGGTTCATCGTGATGTCGACTCAACTTATTGGCTTCTCTATTGGAGGTGTGGCACGACGCTTCCTTGTGGCGCCACCATCCATGATTTGGCCCACCAACCTCGTTAATTGTGCTCTCTTCAATACCCTGCACTCGACACAATATGCGGGTATTGGGACGCGCGGGGGTATAAGTCGCGAGAGATTCTTTGTATACGCATTCATTGGGTCATTTACCTGGTGTGAGTTTGCGTTTTTTCACCAAAGTTCCGAAGGACAAGGGCTAATCCGACCTGCATAGACTTCTTTCCGGGATACATTTGTACGCATTCGCCTTTTGATTACACACTATCCTCACAAAATGGCAATAGTCCAAGCACTGTCTTATTTCTCATGGGTAACTTGGATCCGCCCTAACGACCCTAGTAAGAGTTCATCATATACACAACCTGCTTCATGGCCTGATAGTTTCATTGAAGCAATTGCGGCACTGTTTGGGTGCGTCTTGACGAGTTTTCGTTATATTCCCCCTAATTTTGACATGGTGTTCCCAGCTACGTTCATGGGATGGTAAGATACCTTCCGTTAAATCTGCATTACTTTTTCTGAGGATGTATAGGGCATGTCGGTAATCACATTTGACTGGAGCCAAATCGCGTATGTAGTGTGGAGTTTTTATCGTATTATCGGGAGCTGACATGGCATTAGATACATCGTATCTCCCTTGGCCACACCATGTAAGCCACATTCAATGCCATTCGCTTCAATCACCAAAATTTCCTCTAGGGTGGGCTGAGGCTAACATCTTCTGCGGCTTTGTCTTCTTTTACTGTAAGTGCATTCAAATCGAACCGTCCAGTACTTCTCTCACTCTACGCCCTAGGGCTTCTTTGCCCTATTCTGCATGTAAGTTTCACGGTCGACCTAAGGAAGTAATATCTTACGGAGTTCCATATAGTTCACCAATACCTGGTTCGGCCTATACATGCCGTAATCGTTTATGCATTTGCATGCCACTAGTTCACTTATGAGATCTGGCAGGATCTCCTCACGAATCTCTTATGACAACAAACTACAACCATACAATGTCACTCGAATTCTCAAACCAGATTTGACCATTGATCTGGAAGCGTATCATGCGTATAGTCCTCTATTTATCTCGTTCGTTCCTAGACATAGATGTTTTTGAAGACGTACCTAATTGGTTTTCCTGACAGCACAACATTTGCAATTTCATACGGGTAACTTATGCAACAGCTAATCTTTTCTTCATTTGATAATTAACGAATCTTTTTAGACTATCTTTTGCATCAATCACAGGTGAGAGTAATGTACATGTAACAATGGAACCCTGTAACTAAAATACTCTCAGCGACGCTTGTCCATGCATTCCTTTATTTCCGCAAGCAAATCTGGGTCCAGTCGCGGCGTGCATTGAGTGAGCAGGCCGACATCCACGCACGTCTAATGTCTAGGTATCCACAAGGTACAGTCCTCCTTCATTTTACCATATTGAACTATCCCTCATGTCGTGAATTGTAGTTCCCGAATGGTGGTACCTCATCGTTTTCTTGAGCATGTTTGCTCTCGGCATAATCAGCATTGAAGTATGGCCAACGTCAGTAAACATTTTGTTTGGTACATTTCATTACGCAGCTCATCACACATTACAGACAAATGCCTGTTTGGGCATTCGTTCTTGCTCTTGTTGTCGGCAAGTCCATTCTGCTCCCAGTGAAGCAGTAGAGTTGAAGGCAGCGATTCCATTAGCATTCACATATGTCATTCCTATTGGAATGATTCAAGCGATTACGAACCAACAGATTGGTTTAAAGTAGGCCGGTTTACTTCCTGACTCCGACGATTCAACTCATTTACCAATAGTGTCATCACGGAGTTGATAATCGGGTAATTTTTTTTGGACTCGGTTACGACACTTGCTCATGGTCCTATAGATACGCACTTCCAGGACGCCCTGTAGCGATGATGCTTTTCAAGACTTGGGGATACATCGTACCGCTTTTATGCTCTTGCAATGAGGCCAGCAGCTGATAGTCTTGATTCAGACTATGGCTCAGGCGCTCGCCTTCACATCAGATTTCAAACTTGGTCATTACATGAAAGGTGAACTATTTTTTATTTGTTTCGTAGCAAGCTGATATCTCATCAAAAACTTACCAGTTCCCCCAAGGCATATGTTTATTGGTCAGGTATTATTTCGCTGTCTTTAATTGTAACTTCTTCTGAGCTATTCTTTGTATAGGTTCTGGCTGCTATCATCGCGGGTACTACCCAGCTCGGTGTACAAGCGTGGATGTTCACCAATATCGAGTGCGCACACACGATTATCAACTATGCCAATGCTCACATACCCTCTTTTCAGCGGAATTTGCACCACTGGTCAGAGGAACGGGTGAGGCCGTATCTCAAGTCTTCTTACGCACAGTATCTCAAGCTCTTCGCTAGGTTCGTCTGCCCCAGCACTGAAGTCTTTGGTACTGCTAGTATCATCGTGCGTGTATATTCTTGCCCCATGCCCCAATTGTATTGACGAAGCTCCTATCTACTGAAGTGGGGTAAGCAACGAATTCATATGTGATCATTGACACTTGCTTGACTGGTTATATTAGGTGTTATTGGTCCGGGTTTGCAATTTTCAAGGGGACAGACATACTAGTTCGTTACTTTCTCAGGCAACACTGTGACGATTATGTTGCTAATCTTCTTCAACAGTCGTATAGTTGCTCTAACTTTCTGACTTTTAGGTTCACTGATCTATGTTAAGCTCTCGTTTTCTTCTTCCTGGTCGGCACTGTTGCACCTGTCATACCATGGCTTTTAAGCAAGAAATACCCAAACGGTTTCCTGAGATACGTCAAGTATGTTCATCACAACATTATTCTCTGCCAATGATTTAACTTGCACGCATTCTAGCTTGTAAGCGAACTGTTTAAAGCTCCTTCTGGGCTGTTCTGATTGACAAGTTGTATACTGCAGCCCGGTTATCTTCAGCGGGACGGGTTACATCCCCCCTGCGACAGCTATCAACTACGTACCTTGGGCGTCAGTGTAGCCCCTTCCTCTCATTGGACGCGAAACTGATGTTCTACCCAAGTGCTGTCGGTTTTATCTTTCAGTATTTGATTCGAAGGTTCGTGAGGGGCAATCATTGCAATCAATGAGTCATGAGCTGATCTTACTGCAGGCGCCACTTCTCTTGGTGGACAAAGTACAACTGTGAGGCGAAGTCTCGACCTTACGTCTTCTCTTAACTGAATTTCGTTTAGATGTCCTGTCCGCTGCCTTGGACTCCGGCGTTGCAGTTTCCATCATCTTCGTCTTCTTTGTGTATGTCATGTAAATTCAATAACTTTGCCCTTCTAACAGGGCATCTTATAGGCTCCAATACCCAAAGAATAACACGGTGAGTAGCATAACATATATCTAAGTCCACAAAATTGATTTAGTCGTAGATTGGAGCCAATACGCTGTCTGTATGGTGGGGGTGAGTTTTTTTCCAACCCTAACCATTTTAAAAGATTAATACCGACTGCGATTTCTTTACCAGGAATACAGTTGAGATCTTTCTTTGTCTGTGTGTTCACCGTGACGCTCAGTTACTGACATGAACTCTGATAGGTTCCATTCACTGGTGCCGACGCCCTTGGGACGCCTGTTAGAGAGCTCGCTCCGGAGACCACGTTTGGGCAAGTACCATCCTGCACCTGTAATACATCAACGGCTGATCCAAGCGAACAGGCCCTCCAAATGGTAATGTCATTGTCATGGTCTATTATGATTTTATGTACCGTTGTGACTTTCGGAACTCCGTTTGCAATGCAAGATATGTTATATATGGAGAAGCATGGACATTCCATGTGCACAACACTGAGCTCGTTAAATATGAAATCCTTTTCGCTCGATGGCCGTCTGGTGATCATTACTGCGGCCGAAGACAGATGAATCGTATCAAGATACTTACTGATTGAAGTTAGGAAGTTCAGAAGGCAATACACAGGATCCGGACACTCTTGGGAATGTCATGTTGGCACCTGCATATGTGGTGTCGATGACGATAACCCATACATTGAATTCGCCATACAACAACTTCAGCCGCCCTCTCTCCTAAGTACCCAGAATGTTCCTAAGGATGTCACATTGCCATGCGGCAGATTTGAACCCAATCTCTCGCAGTGGCATTGACTATCGACAGTCATTTGATTGGTTACACCAGAAGAAAACTAATCAACTTCTCAGTGGCTTCGGACGGCTTGTCAACCACGGGGTGTTCGGTCGGATTTCTGATCAGGGACTGTCGATCCGTTTCTCCTCGAAAGCAAATTTGAGGAATCAATTAATCACTGGTTGCGGCTGGTCCGGCCAAGATCCTCTTGGACCAGCTACTAGAAGGTAGCCTGTACCACAATTTCCACGTCGTAAGGCGGCCTGAAGATAGCTTCAAGCATATATAATCCGAGATGTGTTATAGGTATAGCGTCCCGAATTTTGGAGTTAGATTCGTCGAAGCTTGTACTGTATAAAGGAGGGAAGAGGCACATTCATCCCATATGTGAACCGTGTCTTCGTAGGTCTTCGTACCTTTCACGATAACGAATGAACAAGTTCGTCATGCGACACCTTCCACCATCCTTCTAAGAAGCCTCTATAGATCTCCTGAAGCTATGCCAAATTTCCCAGCTCACTTTGTGCCTGTCGTAGCTGGTGCCGTCCCAGTCTCAGACTCTTCCCAATACAACGACTGCGTCTCGTTAATAAGGGAGCAAAGGACTTTGGACGAGATATATAGAGGTCTGGCCTTGGAAGGCCCTTGTCTTTGCGCATTCTATATTCCGCTTGTATTCTTTCCCTCCTTCTCCGCGAAACCTGCCACACACAGTAGCGGGTAATATATCGCATTTTGGGTGTGGGGAAATAAAAGATGGTGAGCAAAGCAGAGAGGCACGTAGTCATGGCGCTCCTTTGCTTTGCGCACCAGGCCGCCCTTCAGTTGCGAAATCATTCAAATTACCGCACTCTCAACCTCTGATTGCCCTCCTTTCAGTATCTCGTTTCACCTGTAGAAATTGGCTTGGGCTCATAGGCACTGAGTAGGACTGGCAGATATTTAAGCAACGTAACGTGTTGACAAGTTGCTGTCCGTGTTTGGCAGACATGCCATGGGTGCTCGACGAATTGGAGTCGGTTTACAGACCATTGAGCGGGTGTGTAGTCGCCTGAGAGCTGCATGATAGTACAAGCATGGCTAATGGTGAAACTTGAAGCCAACAATTCGAACTGGAAGGGATAGGGCAGTTCCTGATGGACGAACCTTTCAAATTTTGCCGAATCGCCGATACATGGGACATATATAGGAGAATTGAGAAAGTTCCTTGTCGTTGTTCGATGATTCGCCGTCCAAGTGACCAGCATTGGTCTAGCCAGGAATTATGTTTGCGCTGACTTGCCTTGTTAGACCTCCTGCGCCTCTTCGTCCCTCTGCCCAGCGGTGGATGAGCATGGATGACGTTGGTACGGCGACTTACGGCGGGGATTGAATGCACCAGGTATGCCGATCTTGGTGATAAAACTCCATCTTTCGAAGCGCGCACTCAAGGTACACATTCAACGATTTTGAAGGTTAATAGGGACAAGTAATTATTGTCTATATGATTCTGAAGAGTTTCTGAAGTAAAAGTGTTGTGTATTAACAGGAGCGTGGGAGCAACGGTCATCAAAAATAAACAAGCGAGTATACACTTTTCCAAATGGAGTAGATGACGTTTATGGCTGAAATTGTTGAAGACCGATTCTCTGTAAAACATTGTGGGTTGCTGTCACCACCATAGGCAATACAGTCTCTTCTTACGCTATATTACTGGCATACCACCTTTGAGGTTACTGCAAAACCAACATTTCCCAGGTGCCAATTCTAGTTGGAACCGTATTCGGCCCGCTTACACGACCTGCCGCCAACGCCGGTGGTCACCTTCAACATTGAAACGTTGGTTGAAACTTAACTGGTCGCAACCAGGTTCACGACCCAGACTCGTGCTCAAAATGCCCAGCAGTGAAGAGAAAGTGCCCGAAGTTGTGGAAGCACCGTTTCAACCACAGGATGAAGAGCCTCAAACTCTAAAAAGCCCTGGATTCTTCTCTTGGATAATACCTGCTCTTATGACGCGACGCACGGTCAAGACTTGGATTCGATGTTGCGTAGCACTTTCCGCGACTCTGGTTCTGATGGTAGCCAACAAGACATTGGCGAATATGGGCCAAGCAGCTTTCTTTGCTGCGTGAGTTGGTGGATTCTCCTGCGATGTCTTGGCTAACCGCTGGATTTTTCAAAGTATTGTTGCCGTCATGTTCCCTCCTTCAATTGCTCTGTCGTTGTTCGTACTTGGGATTATCACATTGCTTTTGGGTAAGCTCGTCAGTCCATGGAGTTTTCGATATGACTGCTCATTGAATTGAAGGCATGTTGGCTGGATGGGCATGGGGGGCTGCGGCAATGGCAGCAGGACTTTCAGTAAGGGACCAAGCCCTGTTAGCACGACAACAACAGAAAGCCCAAGCATCGTACGTATCACCACGTTATCGCCCTTGGATATTTTCCAACTCCCATTTTGGGTTGTAGACTTGTTAGTGGTGTTCCACAAACGATCCAAATCCAATTGTTCATCTTCCAGGGGATGTTTTTGGATCCAGGGTATGTAACTTATGGCATCCAACAGAAAACATGCTGATGTTACCCCAAGGACCTCAGCCGTGTTTGGTGCGTTCTTCTTCATTGGAACATTCGCCTTCGGCGCCATGAGAGCGTATATCCCAAAGTTCGCCCTGTTGAGTATCTTCGGAAGCATCGTTTTGGACATCGTAGGCTTTTTGTTCTGAGTTTCGCCAACGCCAATGTTTAATCTACTGTGATTCAGATGTGCAGCTACGGACCATGTATGTGTGGTTTCCTCTGTTCTGACCTCAATTTGAAATCAGCCCCTAGTATTTCCGACGGCTCAATACACCCTAGCGAAGACATTCATCATCCCAACATGTTACTATATTGCCATTGCTATCACCACACTCATTTTCATATTCCCCGTCTCCCTAAATCACGTTTGGTTGTGAGTTCAGTCACTCTTTGGCTTGAATTTTGATGACCATCTTTACAGAACGTCACTTCAAAATGACTTTTTCGATGTATGTCTCAAAACGTAATATTTTTATTGCGTAATATACTGATTAAAATATTGCAGCCTATGGCCCAAGTTCTCTCTCACCAATCTCGGGCACTTGAATCCCGCCCATCAGATCACAAAAACTGGACCAGTATCACAAAACTGGCTTATGCTTCTCGTCAGCAGCTGCTTGCGGGTGCTCAAAGTCTTCTCGGTCAAATTGGCATGACTGATCTTGAAATCTCTGTGGGCAGACTCGGCCCAGGGGACCTCAAACGTATCAGTAACGAAATAAAATCAGTCATGTTTCGAGCCGCGTAAGATTTCACACATCTATATCTTAAATCTCTTTCAATTGACATATCTAATCGCTAGCGGCCTCCACACATTTCTCAATTTCGTGACCCAGTGCAATACTGCCCATGCTGCCGAAGATGAAGCTGCGTCCCGTGACGATGACAAGACAGGTTACTGGAACCGTTACACCGTCTTACAAAAACAGATATGGCAACGCGAAGTCAAAAACGGGCACGACTTTGACTCACTTGTCCCTATTCTTGCCTCCTCATCCGTAAACCTTCGCGCCGCCTGCCAAGACGCGGTGAATGGTATCAGCCAATGGTTCCGTGGTTGCAATAATGGGCGTTGGGCAGGGCTCTTTTCAAAATATGACAAGCAAAAAGGCGAAAACGTTCATGAGTATCCTCGTTGACATCGATGGTAAACGACCCAAACCGCGAATATGGGCGCCCAGTGGTTTTGGAAAGCTGGGGAGGAAGCTACGAAGCAGGCGAGAGGTCGACAGTCAGATCGTAGCTTTATCTATTGGCACTTCACATGATCCCACGACCTTTGATGATCGTCTTAGTGTGGATGAGGATGACGACGAAGAGGACGAAGTCAAAGAGATATTACCAGAGAAGAGGTTTCGTCAGTGCACCCACATCTATGTCTTCATCCCTCTTACTAACTTTCATTGTATTAACTAGGTAGGAACCCCGATGCTCTCCCTCCCAAGACTGCCTTTGGTCATTTCTTCTTGAGGCTTGGAAAGATCTTAAGCTTTTTCAAATCTGCGGAAGGGATCTTCGCTTTAAGGCATGCCGTTGTGTCCCTTGCTTTATGGATACCATCTGTCTGTTCGTCAACAGCGTGGTTCTACTATGGAAACCGTGGGATCTGGGCATTGATCATGGCACAGGTAAAGTTGCTCCTCCTACCAAGTGAAGTTACTCCTTACCGTAGCAATAGACTGGCCTTGCTGTTTACGCTGGCGATCAAGTGAGTGTTGTTACGATCTGCTAGTACCGCCATAAGGTCTGATTCCATTAAGATCGCTGGCTTCGTCATTCGACTTTCTGGGACGATCCTTGGATTACTTGGTACGCCTTTTCGCTCCATGCTACAGCGGTTCGCGTACTGAATGAATGGTAGTCGGCATGGCAGTATGGTACATTGGAGCTGGGTCGGGGGATGGTAATCCTTATGGTATTGTAGTCGCTACGGTCAGTCCAGTCATACCCTCTATTATCATTTGTGTCTACATCTCTTCGGAACAGACTGTTTTTACGGCCCCCTTCATTTTAGGGCGACTCGCAGCGCCACCTCAGCAAATGATGCTTTGGATAATGACAGGTGTCACCATTGTTTTTGGTCCGTTTTTCGCCTGTCCTTGAGTCAACACCTATACTCACCAAAGCCCTCATAGTTATTGGATACAGCTGGATCGACAGGCATTTCCCCGTTATTGTTGATTCTGGTGTTGGTGTCACACTCGGATGGAAGCGAGCGTAAGCACAGAGCTTTCATCAGCTTTACATACTAACACAGAAATATCAGGCTTCTCGTCATCATTGGTTTTACTGCTGGTGTACGTAGGACCTTGAACACTTGCTACGGGGTTGACGCTAACTATACATAGTTTATTGTTATGATGTTCCCGCGGCCAACATCATCTCGTACTCTTGTTCGCCAGACTCTCGCTGCCACGGTAGGCGAGCTCGGACATGTTCTTGCTGTTGAAGTAGAAGCTCTGTTAGCTGAAGAAGCGCGGGCCCGAGCTGGACACCATGAAAAGGTGGTATTTGTTGGCGAGCAATCTGATCAAACTGCATCACCAAAGGAACAACGTGTTCGGCGGATCGCTCAAAAGGCACTTACTGTCGCGGTAAGCAATATATATAGTTGTTTTGTTGTCGTTGCATCATGACGTTGTGTCGTTTCTTATTCCAGGCACGCATACAAAGTGTTGCTCCGTCACTTCAAACCGCACAATTTGAGCCACAATTACAGTCAGTAATTACATCTGTTTCGATATGACCTGACTCATAAGAACGCGCACATCGCTAGGGGAACATGGCCTCATTCAAAATACGCCGCACTATATGACACACAGTGCGTCCGAAAGCCTCTTATGGGGCAGGAACTATCTTCTGACAAACTTTTGAAAAGAATGAAACTACTTTCCTCGCTGATACTCTTCACTGGAGCATTTACTCAGCTGGATACGAAATGGTGTAGCATCCTTGTTCACCAAGTACGTCCTTTTCTTTCACTATGACGTCACTAGTCATCTGCTAACCTCAATGCAAAGACACCTTTCCTCAACCCAAATCTTGTGAGCAGACTCACCAACTTCCTAGCCCAGAGCTAATTGGGCAATCACCTTTAGCTCTCCGACATTTTTTCGAAGATCTCTATTCTTTCATACGCCTTAGCTGGGGGACATACTTTACCACCATCTCTACCTAGTTTGCGTGACCGAGTAGTTTACCACGAGCGCCTTGTGCCACCGACCATTTCTAGCACCGACACTGGCGACAAGTCGGTAGATACGGATAGCGAAACCAATCCGGAGCTGGACTTTGTTGCAGAAAAAGTGGACGGATCCAGTCTTGGATTCGACGAAATGACGTTGAGCATACTCAGGGTGAGTTTCTATAAGCATTTTTTTCTGTTGTCCACCTAGTAACTAAAAACCACAGGATGAGCAATTACCTGCACACGCAACTGGTAGGAAATTATTGCTACTCCAAGATATCACTCCTAACAGCTCCATCATTTAGCTCTGGTAGCCCTATCAAATATAATCACTGTGAGCTCCCTGTTGTAACGCCTACTTCGTATTGATCATAAGTGTTTTGAACCAGCTGGTGGATGAAATGTCAAACATCATTCGTGATCTATGTGGAGAGATGTCACTTCAAGGGTTTTCTGACTTTCAAAGAGACTTTTTAGGGAAGGAGGAAAAGGCCATCGGAGCTGGATTCTCAAGGAGATTTTGAAATTCTGCGTTGTGCAGTTGATACCTACGTACAATATACCACTTCAACGTCATCATGCACTATCCGAGGTGCCAACAAGAGTGCATACTCGCCTAGGAGGGAAGTTCGGAAAGGGAGGACATCATCCGTCTACAGTTCTATGTCCTCAGATCTTGCCTACAGTAAAGTCGATGAAAGCTTACACTGATAGCGATTGGGTGACCTTGTTTCAAGTAGTGCCGGATATGGTGAGAGTCTAGCGAGGGGACAGTTTTACATCTGTGAATGTCCTGTTAGGTTATTGGGCTGACAGGAAGAGGCATAAGAGACAAACAAAATATTGGAGCTCAGACAAATCTCTATGCAGATATTCCTCTCTTCGACGATCTTCTTTGCTTCTTCGTCTAAGAAGGTGGCGTGTCCTAGACGATCAGGGGAAAATGACAGTAATTTCAGTGTTTCTTGCGGAGAGTTCTCCTTGGTCTGAAGGAGGAGGCCATTAGGGAAAATGCTAAGGGATAGTGATGGAAATCAATCATGCCTCAGCGATATGGAGAGTGACACCTAATCCGGCCGCCTTCGCCTCGATGAAGTATTGCTGGAATACAGCCATGTTCCCTGCCATGGGATCCCCACAGAGATCGACACCGACGACTGGCTCACCTTCCGCCTTCAATTTTTTCGCGAGATCTAAACATTCCCGCAGGGCCGCTTCATCCATTCGTCTGTCCATACTGACAATAAATCCCACCCGATCGCGTCCATACAACTTAATTTCGCCTAACACAGTCCTAAGATACTCCTCTCGTGTCATGTCTGACGTTGCTCTTGGTGTGCTCCGTAGCTCGAGGTATGTACATTCAGGGTGCTCCCCATCGAGGAATAAGCTCAATACACCGCGGGTAGCTCGGGCAAGGGCAGGCGGATTCGACGTCAGAGCGTAAATAACTGGGAAAAGCACGAAAAAGTCTGATATTTCGTCCAGTGTTGGTCCTGCGAGAAGCTTTTCTATTCCGGCCTGTATCACATCACTCGAGAGACCTTTGGAAGTAGGAGATACTGCATGTTCGCGTGCAAGCTCTTGTAACACGGCGATCGGAATGGACCCATTAAGATGGGCATGTAGCTCTGCCTTGGGAAGCGTCTGGATGAAATTTATTTGCCTAGGAGAGAGTGCATCGAGAGCAGCTGCGGCGGGTCCCGCGATAGTAGACATTGAAGATGACTGTGTTGGACTTTCGCTGGCAAGTTGTAATATCAGTTATTCAAAAAAGAGAAAACGCTGTAGCCAACAGACATACTTCAGGATTAAAAGGTAACGGGATCAGGCTAAGGATCTCCTTGTCCGAATATCCTTGTCTGAGCTTGTAGTAGCGCGTGGTACCCGGCCCCTCGCATAATGAAGTCAAGTCAGATGAGAAGTTGAGTATCTAATCTTATCGAATCGGAACAGCAGACTCGGCTAGACCATCACGATCACGATCAAAGCCTTCATTATGTTCAATCCAACTGAATGAGGGAAATCTTCTCGAAACAGACCAGCAAGATTGTAGTTTGTCAAATGTATCCTGATGTATTGTATAGTATTGTATGGCATATGCACCCAACATGAATTATCTGAATAAAAAAATGCAAAGAACCAACTTAGGGAAAACCCCATCGTGAAATCAAGTCCATGCCATGTCGTGGAAAGTAGATCAACAGATTCTTCATACATCAAAAACGATGTCCGCAGCCTTGAACGCCGTGTTCCCCGGCCACACCTTAACCGGTACCTCACACTCGACGGTCTCTAGCTTAACATCCTTCCACCCCTCATCCACACCACCAAAATTAACCCCAACCCCAACACCCCCAGCTATATCAGGTTTCACACCGTCATATGTACCATCTTCTTCCTCCTGGTCAATGTCCCCATCGTGGTACTCTGGTTCCGTCGACCCAAAGAATGACGCCGAAAGGTACGCACTCCACGACAAGGGTGTCGCCACAGGCGGTGAAGATACTGGTTCTGGTCCAGGAAGTTGCTGAGGCCTCTCCATCGGCGCGATTGACTTCGGTGCGCGCCAAGCAGACCCCCATTCCCCGCGTGGGCCATCCCGCACGATTTGCTTGATGCGTACACCTTCCGTGCCGGGATCCGACGATTCTGCTGCAACCGCCACCAGGAGACATAGCCGGACTTTCCACTCTAGCCCACCAAAGGTGACAAATGGGCCGCCGGGCTGGTTCATCCCAACACGTACTTGAAAGGCAGGGCTCGCGTCAGAGGGGATGTCGAGGGCGAAAGTGGTTCGGAGTGTGGATCCTGTAAAAGCCGAATGATGCTCGGCGTGCATCCGCCGAAGTTGGCGAGAGCTTGTGGCGGGGGATATTGAGGAAGGAAGCGATTCATGTGTTTCGAGTATAGCAGACATCTATGTGCAAGACAATATGGTGAGCCAAAGGACTGCTGAAGATATTACGGCTATAAACCTACCTGCAAAACTCTTGCCCGACTTTCCCTTTGGTTGATCTCCACGACGCCTAACACCGTCTCCCCCAGCCTATATGCCGCCTTCGTGAACGTAAGGACAGCAACCTTTACACCATCCTTATTAACGTCGTACGACGCTAGATACCCAAACAATCAATAAATCACCCCTCACCAAATAAGAGAATCATACCTTTTTTAGGATTTCTTGTCAAAATCTCCACCGCCTCCCGACATCCACTCATCCCACCTTCCTCTGCCCTCTCCATCTCTCTCTCCAAACGCTTTCCTTCCTCTGACGGCCATGAGGCATCCATCAAACCATTAGGTGCAGCAGACTGCGGTACGGGTGAGATGGCTTCTACCGGGAGCTTGATCCTAACTCCACTAGACCCAGGTTCAGGAAAGGAAGTAAGTAGGCGGCGTGCGTAGTCCTGCAAGTCGTCAAAGGTGCCGCCAATCGTTGAAGATGCGAGTGCTATGTTGTGTCAATGGCTGGAGAACATAGAAGGGATAAACATGGTGCTTACGACGAAGAGCGAGAGGTGCTTTTCCGAGAGGCTTCGTCATCGTCCCTGAGCCTTCCACCACCTTCCCCTGCGTCTCCGGCGAGGGCGTGTGTGCAGCTTTCGACAGTGGCCAGAGGATATCGTATGGTCTTGGACTTCGGCCGACTGATTAGGTGATCAATATCCAAGAATAAATGTACGGTAGAGTGACCCATTAACTCACCAACTACGTTGTTGTATACCCTAATTGGTACCTTCATGACCTGACTAACGCTATTCGCACTCGTAGACCCTGGCCCACCCGACGAGCCAGCCCTGCATGTCCCGATCACCAGTTCATACGAGAACTTGAGAGATCGACCCTTGAATGTCGGGGGAAGAACATCTGGGAGTACTATCGAGTACGTATCTACAGCAGAAACCATCAGTATTGGTCCACTTATGTTTATCAAGTATTGAAACATACAACTCCGCGATTCGCCAGGAAGCAAAGAAAGATCCACCGCCAACATTGCCGGTTGCACCTCGAACGTAGGGAGCAGTGCTTCCGGATCAACATCCTCTTCCACCGGTGCATTCAACATTGGCACCGGACTGGCTAACCCAATGCCAAGCCCCACTCCTCCAGTATGGGCTTGAATTTGGGGAAACCTACCGGACACAGGCGACGGGGCTGGAGAGCCAAAACCTGATATCGACGACGGCGAGCGATGGGAGAACGGGCCGCCGGGGGATGCGGGAGGGCCAGAAGGTGGAGGGTGAGGTGAGGGAGAGGAGAGGATGGAGAAAAGGCCGGAGAAGGACGACGAGCGGCTGTGGGTTGGCCTTCGTCGATGCCCCTGTGATGTTGCAGAATGGGGTGGCTGCAGAGACGATGAGATGATGTCCATCCTCCCTCCCCCAACAACGGTGCGTTTGAGTAGCGCTGAACGTGTCGAGTTCAGTGCGTGTCGTTGCTCTGGGGTAGCGGGGAGGTTTGGAAGCGGGGTCAGGGTGAGGGACCCTTTGAGCTGGGCGTATGAGTAGAGAATGAGCTCAGTATTGGATTGGGGGAAGGTGGAGGAGAAGGCGGAACGCGGGGGGTTTTGAGAATTTATTTTGAGGGTATTAGGGGGATGACCAAGGCCAATTTGGGATTGCCGTCGGGCGGACCGTGGAGACGGATAGGCGTAAACACTGTTGTTGCTGCCATTCCCATTCTCGCGTGAGCCGAAAGGCGCATGTGAGGGCGCCTCTATGGAAGGAGAAGTGATCGATGGAGTCGAGGAGTATGGCGAGAGACCACCTTCTGCTATAGGATCCAGGGCCAACGAAAAGGTTGATGTTGATGAATTTGGTGTGTACGGGGGGGCAGACGGAGGTGTAGTAGATACCAACTCTAACGAGAGTTGACCGTCTAAAACCGATTTTTTTCTCGCGTGCGGATGGTTCGATCCAAGTGGGAGGGATTCAGACCGCGTCAGAGGTGAAGGTATGCGAGGAGAAGTTGGAGCTGACGAAAACGTAAAAATTCATTCAAGATATAATTTTAAGTACACGTACAGTGCCGAGGATCCGAGTGGTCTGAACCGTTGAATGCTGCCTGCGCAAACGATGCAGACTTTGATAGGTTGGCTTCACCCAGTTGTTCTTCCATTTCATGCGGGGAGATAGAAACAGACAACGACTTCGCCAATAACCGCTTCCTCCTTTTTTCAATCAACTCTGGAAGCTCCTCTGAACTTTTATGAGGCAACGGAACTTTTCCAATAACTCCCTTCCTCACCGGCGCGTCCTCTCCCATGTTCGCCTGTATGGAAGCACTTGGTGCCGGTGCCCTAGGCGTTCTAGGTGACGTTGGCGGACGATCAAGTGGTGCAGAGCTAATAGAATGAGCTGCCCTCTTGTGTCCATATGGCTTTGACGGGCCAGCCTCAGGAGAGCGTGTATTCGTGAAGGTAACAGTCACTGCGAACGGTTCACCGGCAAAGTAGGACGACTGGGCAGGCGTCACGACGACTCTGACTCCAGACCCTAGCTCGGATGTAGTGGAATCCAGGCCAGGCATCTTAACTGATGAGCTAGACGAAGTTCCAAAGGCAATGAACTTGTGTATGAACAAGTGCCTCCCACCAGCGGTTGAATTTCCCAAGTACAGATGTCAACGTGGCTCCAATTGATGTCAGACCAAATATAAACCGATTGGCAGAGAACTGATATAGACTCACTTGCAGTACTATATGACAGGCTTATCCAGTCTATAACGGTGTTCCTTGTTCACTTGAAAGTCATTTGCGACGCGAGTTGGGAGTGGGTTGCGGCTAGACTAAAGAAGCCGTGTTGCCATGATTTGACGACGATTGTCATTTTCAACTGGAGTAAACATCATCATGTAGTCAACATCTCTTCACTGTTCAGTTTCTGTCAAGGCACTACATAGGTCATAATTAGGAACATTCCATCGCTGCCAGGGTCAACAAGGATCTCCGCGTCAAATAGCTACATATCGTTATGTTTGCCTTGGGGTCCTCAATTGTATCAGGTGTTTCATTTCCCA
>JABCKU010008127.1:50308-110096 GCA_018221655.1 Myochromella boudieri
CACACACTGACCTACCTCCTTGGCAGTATTTATATACAGCTCTTCTCACCGTTAAGCATATCAAGGACCTTCCTTGAGAATACAGGCTCAGGATCTGAGCGCTACTATCGACTCCCCGTTGTTTCAATCATCTTCCCCTTCGGAAATACTCGGTGACCTAATAAGCGACATACTTATGCACTCTATCAGCACAGCACACAACCTCAGGCCTCATGACCCACTCCTTAGGTAATCTCTTAATCTCCTACCCAAGGTTGCATGGGCACGCCTTCGATTCCCATCCCTTCCAAGTACAACACGCGTCATGAGCACATGTGCAATGATAATGCCTAGCTCAGCCACGTCCTTTTTGTCCCTGTTATCAACTAGTATATCAACACAACAAACTCTTGCTGTTGAGCATGGCGAAATACTTTGACGAGATACCTGACTGGCTCATTGCTTGGCTAGAGAAGCAGAAGTTATTCTATGTCACCACCGCACCCCTGAGCAAGGATGGGATACTGAATATCTCCCCGAAGGGGATGGTAGGCTCGTTCAGGATCGTCAACTCGAAACAGGTTTGGTACGAGGATCTTACAGGGAGTGGTCAGTGCTCCTTCTCCTAGTTTATCACCTCAAAACTCAACTAGCGTGCAAAGGTATTGAGACCATCGCCAATGTGCGCGAGAATGGACGTATCACTATTTGTTTCAACGCTTTCGAAGGGCCGCCCCGGATTTGCCGCCTCTACGGCAAAGGTTGGCCACCGGCTCAGCATGGCCGCTAAATCCTCGTTAACTTTGTAATACAGGCACAGTCTACGAGTTTGGTACCCCAGAGTACGAAGCGCTTCTTCCCCTTGACAAGCGTCAAACAGGTTCACGATCCGTCATCATGATCGACCTCGTCAAAGTTAGCACTGTACGTATATCCTCCACACTCTCCGTGCCACTCGCTTACTCACCTATCCACTAATTTAGTCCTGCGGCTACTCTATACCCTTCTTTGACTACAAAGCCGAGCGCAACCGGCTTACGCTAGACAGCTACCGCCTCGAAATCGCCGACATCGAAGCCGAGAAAGATCTCGACATGTGTGCCTGCAGTGAGCCTCCGCGTCCAGAGAAAGGCATGAAGCGGTACTGGCTCTTCCGGAACGGACAGAGCTTGAACGGCCTTCCTGGTGTGCAAACGGGGTATAAGTCCCTCACGACATTCCATACCCCAAAGCCACTGGGACCCTTGAATAGTGGGCCTCACGGGAAAGTGAAGGAGAATGAACTATTGATTAGGGTCGGCAGCTTCGAGGCGGGGGAATTGAAGCTGGCGGCTGCGGCGTTTTTGACTGGTGTGATTCTTACAGCGTCATATCTGAATTTTGTCAGGCCTCGGGCTTGAAGTGTAACTGGGTGTATGTGCAGTGTAAGGACTGTATGATTAGCTAGTAAAACTCGACTTGCAACGCAGTTATTATGCAACACATATTCTACATGGATTCCTTGAGCTAAAATAAGAGAGATGCAGTACTAGCGAGTGAGTGGATTATTGACTCTTGAGGGAAAAAATCACCGTGCTCCACAATGATTACACTGAAGGGGAATCGAACCCCTGCCGCTTGCTCACACACAATTGATCATAGAAGCCATGATAGCAATTAAATGGAAGGCAAGCATGATAACCACTTCACCATCAGTGTGTCCAACCAAAATGGGGATACTGCGCATCCAAAAAGACGCCCTGTCACCCCCAGGAAAAGGGGGATGTTGGGCAGGCTGATATAAGGACTGAAATTTTAAGGGTAAACAAATTTCGGGCTGCCCAAAACTACCGATATGGTAGTTTCGTTCGTTAGCTTGAACTAGACTCGTGACCAGCCGTTACAGTATTTGACTGGTCCTTTGTACTGTACACTACCACTCACTTGTACAACTGAAGTTTTCGGTACAGTTAGAAGCTCTATTGAGATGGTACGGTCATGTAAATTAAGTAGCTACTTGTGGGCACCAGAGAGATACCTCAAAGGGTAGGTAAAATGTGTGTATCAGTGGTGGTGATCCAAAATTCGAAATACCTAGGGTGACCGAAGTTCAGTCCAAAACCGAGGTTCAGGACAGGAACCGACACTCGCTCTTCGTCGTAAGTACCGTGCTTATCCCTTCTATGTTCTCCAGTCATTGACACAACATAGCACTCGCATCTTCAACGATTGGCGGGACCTTTGACGACCTGCAGGACTACGCACACCGCCTACTTACTTCCTTTCGTACATTACCTACTGTAAACTCGAGCTGGTGAGGAAAGACATACACTGCATTTAATCCTTTGATGATACATATGGTGTAGTACATACAGCTCAGCTTGGAATTCTGTTAGAAAGATAATGTAACCTTACCAAAGGGTGACAGACGACAGACCTTGGTACTTACTACTTAGTTGCTGAGATTCTATTATCAAGTGCTCAGGGTCGCGGGCCACCACGCGAAGAGCCTGAAGAAGTTGAACGGATACCTGTGGAAGGCATTGGGAGCTTTGAAGTGATAGTTGATTGAGAGGCAGAGGTCGTCCCAGGATGATCTCGAGTTGCGGTCATTCCTATGGCATCTGTGGAACAATCAGCAGCAGAGCTTTCAAGAGACGCTCTCTTACTCGTTTGGGCCGTTCCTCTTGCACCTCGGATGCCACGCACTGGGGCTCTTGTTCTATGAGTACCCCTAACACCACCACCACGAGAAGCCATCCTTTGTTTTTTTTCGTTTACATTACGTGCCCTCTCTTCTTGTTCCGATCTTTCTCGCTCTTCGCGCTGGCATCTCTCGTGCTCGCGTTGTGCAGTAAGCGCCCTCGCCTCCGCCTCATGTTGTGCCTTACGCCTAGCTTCTATCCTTTCACACTTGATGATCTCTTCGTCCTGAATTCCAGATAACTTTAGTCCCGAGACCTCCAATATCTAAAGTACAAACTTACTGCAACTGCACCTTGCCATTTTTCGTTAAATATGAGACGAGTTGATTCCTCGGATTTTGAAAGAATGCTGATATATTTGTTAAGAAGTGTATCTGTCTGTCCTAGTTGCTGAGCAATGCGCTAATAATAGGAAAATTAGAGGTAGAAAGTGAGGTAGGACGTGGTGTACCTGGTTTGCTGATCCTGTGTCTTGCAGGGCTTCATTAAACATGGCAAAGGAGTCATTTAGCTTCCTCAGAATGAAGATATCACTTTGAAGTTTCTCCTCCCGTAGCGCCGCGGCGTGCCGTTTTACCTGCTCGGCTCGTTCACTCTCGTCCATATTCTCTCCTCCTTCCTGAACACGTACGCCATCTTTGTGTTGGAGGTTATCCATCAGGAAGCTTCTGCTTGCAAGAGACAATTCAGAAATGGATAGATCTTCCTCTGGTCCAGTGTGTGATGATGAAGATGGTAGTATGGGAGACTCAGACAACAGCCGAGATCCGCTTGCAGGGAATATAATATCGGGGGAATCAAAAGAATTGTACATTGGGCGTTGTGGACTCCGTGATTAGTACGCAAGAAATTTTGGGTCAGGGAAAGTAGTAAAATATTCGAATAGTCCGAAAGAGTCGGAAAGGGAAGGAGACAAAACTTGAACCAAACACAACCACATTCAAGCGCTAAGCGGGGATAGAATCTAATCTAAGACCTATACCTCGACATCCAACCTACAACTGCACCCAATCCCACCCCCACCCAAGCGAGAACGAGTAGACGAAGATGACCTTGCTGCAGGAGTCGTTGCTAAAAACGAGGGGGCCACACTCACGATTCTCACTCTGATGAAAACGTACAACTTTTCGCTGCAAGTACTTATGGACCGTTTGACGGGTAGGTCCAACCCTACGACATTTGACTTATGACGAATAATCCCCGTGTGTGCGTGCTTAGAGGAAGGTCTGGATGTCAGCTCCTCTCGTGTGAAGTTCTCCGACATTGCCCGCTTTGTCGGACTCGATCATCACGCTGCCTTGCGCCGCGCGCGATATTGACACTTTCGAGTTGCATCGTTCTCGCATTCCCACAACTCTCTTTAAAGCCATAGTAATGGATATGGACCTCATGTTGATGCAATACGAACGCCTACGGAGCATCAAACCGAGGAAGCTAGTTCTCGATTCATCGCTCCTGTACGATTTTCCTGTTGTCCGGATCCTATAATAGTGGCTTCATATTCTCCGGAATGCAGATCTTCAACCGCTTAATTGGACAGTTTAACTTCGCAATTAAGAATACCCCAGAGACTATACTGCACGGCTGTATCTCGACGAAAGGAAGGATCGAGTACCAATTCGTGACATTCAGCGGTGTCACCCTTGTTTTTGTTGCAGTGAAGCTAGGAACAGGAAGTTGCAAAGAACACTTGAATACGATTGCACAGATCATTACGGAAAGCTATGGTGAGATGACTCATTCTTGAATGCATTCTTTTTGACGTCGGCCATGCAGCCTGTGACTGGAACAACTCCAAGGAGGACATTTCCATGCCGATCTTTGGCATCCTCTGCGACGGTGTTACATTCGAATTTTATAAGTTCAATGGCAACTTGGATACTCCCGAGTTTTCAAGGGGTAGGTTCTCTGAGGGGTCGCTGGATCATCTCGTGGCATTTCCGCTCGCTCGTCTCGACATGCAAACATCTGTTCAGCCATTCATACGCAGCCTTCGCCTCGTCGTCTCTGGGGCCTGGGCTAGTTAGAATTCATAACCAGGTTATATACAAAAAAGGTAATCGAACTTGGTCAGGTTAGAGGCAACCGGGGCACCGAACGGGGCCTGAATGGGGCATGCACTGATTCAGAGACCAGTTCCATTGAATCCGAAAGGTTCGAAAAGCTAACACTTCAAGTCCAAATTGCCAATCGAGCACGTAAGTATGATAAGCATTTCACTGATTGTTCCACCCAGCATTGGAAAGCACAGATTGCCTGGAAATCGCAGTACATTTGACACAACACCGCCGGACTAGACGTGGGGGCAAGATGTAGTATTCGCACTGTGACAGAAAGACTCGGAGTCTCCTCGGAGTTCTTCCAATTCGTTGTTTGTACATGTATTACTAGGCCAAAGCGGCAACCGGACCGGCATCCAAACTAGCTTTCAGTCAGTTCTCAACCAAGTGGTCAGGTTACGATCCCCAATGTACGCCACCGCAATGTTATGCCGAATTGCTACTGAGCGACTTGCAGGCCGCCCAAGAAATATCCAAATGCTGACGATGGACTCCGCCAGCTCTGGGAACCCTCAAGCTCTGAATCAGAAGATTTCAGTACCGCTAAGGGCGCAGATGAGGACGGGCATTGGGCCACAGAAATCATTGGAGAGGATGTAGATAGTTACGGGAAAATAAGGTATGTTTACCGTTTTCATCAACTTGATCTTTTTTTAACTATATTACAGATACGAAGTACGGGATTGACTTGCCATTACTTTGTTGAGCTAAACCAACATGTCCTATGTACAGGCTGCATGGAAGGGCTGGGCGCGCAAAGACGGCACCAACACAACTTGGGACAACAGCCTATTGCACGAGGATGACATCAAAAATTGGAGGAAGAAGGAGGATAAGCGACGGAAACAGCTCGCAAAGGAGTCAACAAATATTGAAATCGCGCCATGGGCTACCATTCATGACATCCACGCCTCAGAAACGCTCAAGGCATTCCAAGCCTTCGAAGAGAAGCTCGCATATAGGAGGAAGAATCCTCTCAACTTGAGAGAGAAGGCAGATCAACTAAGGGCGGAGAAACTGGCGCTCATGGCTCAGGAGGAAGCAGGTCTCGCCTCGGCATCAATATCAACTCGTCGCGCGGCAGCTCCAGCCCGTACCCCTGCCCGATCTGTTTCAACGCTGGCGTCCACCTCTTCACGCCGCGACGACACGCCGTCCGTGGCCGGTCCATCCAAACGACGTCTCGCAAGAGAAGATCGGTCACCCCAACCACAACCACAATCACGCACACCCATACCCGCCACTTCTAAATACTCCAACTCCAAAGCAAATCTGCCAGCAACCGTAATCTCAGCAGCACGAAAACTTACGCGTACCACCACTGCGTCCACCTCGGAATACCACCCCTCCTCTTCGGCCGCCGACCTGTTCAGCTTTACCACTACCCACTTATCCAGCCCCTCCCCTTCAAGAAATTCTCGAAATTCAAAAGCCAAAGGCAAGGCACGGGTAGTGGAGCGCTCGCCGTCCAGGTCTCTTACCCCACTGGAATACACCGATTCAGAAGACTCAAAGGCGGATGATGAGGCAGAAGATGACGTGGAACAACGTCCAAAGCGCCCACTACCCTGCCGTGCGCGGCGCACTTCACCCAATATACCCACAGCGTAAGTCGCCCATTGTTTTCGTGTCACGCTCCTTACCTATACCGCATGGCACAGCCGCCAGGAACTCGAAGCAGCCTGGAGTGCCATCGCAGCCTCCTCCGGCGCTGCACGTATCACGATCACCAACAACATCGACGATGAAGAGATCCCGCCACTCCCCCCGCGGTTCAGGTACATCGAGTCCGAGTACTTCTAGTGCGTCCATCTCCACCTCAACGCGCTTCTTATGTGATTTTCTCACTGTAGGACTTTATAACACGTGTATATTGTAGCACGAACAAGGTTCCGCGGATGGAGGACAAGGAGGTGTTTGTGTGGTGCGAGTGTGTTGATCGTGAGTGTAGACCGGGACGCTGTGGCTGTCAGGAAGCGGCAGATCTAGTAGATGAGAGGGGCAGGAAGGTGTTTGCATATACGCGGACTGTATGTTTGCCGTCTCTTGTCCACGATCACGAATGACCATACCTCATTCCTACAGGGCCGGTTTAACTTCAACGTCCAACCTGGCATCGAGGTCGTCGAATGCAATCAAGTGTGTAACTCTGGCCCACTCTACCCCATTTCCCAGCTGATTTCGATTACCAGTATTGCCAATGCAGCCGAGACGCTTGTCTGAACCGTGTCGCTCAAAAGCCTCGCCTCGTACCGATCCAAGTATTCAAAACTGCTGATCGCGGGTGGGGTGTCTGCTCACCAAGGGATATCGAGCGTGGGCAAGTGTTGGGACTTTACACTGGGTATGCATCGACTTAAAAAATTTACATGCATGATATTCACACCTCCATCTAGGCTTTTGATGTAAGCAACCTCTGCCCAACGAATCTTTGAGTGTTGCACATATGAAATTACTTCATTTCTCTGTGCAGTCGAAGGGACGTAGCAGAAGCGTACAGGGGTGACCAAAATGGGTACTGCTTTGACCTCGATGGGAAGGAAGATCCAGATGCAGAGAAAACGCCAGATGACGCGTATAGTGTTGATTCCAGGACATGTGGTACGTTCTTGTTGTATGAATTGTTTGTCAATAACATTAATAATAACACAAGGGAACTGGACGCGCTTCGTCAAGTATGCTCCTTCTGCCTTCCATCTCACTGTGTCTACCGACCTTCTAACCCCGTTGCTCTTTGCAGTCACTCGTGTTCTCCGAACCTGATCACCTACATTGCTGTATACGATACCATTCCCGAGGTACGCTTCCCTTTACCCAGCCGTGTTTTCTATTTCATCACACTCACCCGATAACATCAAACAGATGAATCAACCCTACATCGTCTTCGTAGCTGCAACTGATATACCTGCCGGCACCGAGTTCACCGTCGACTACGACCCCGCTGCCACGGCTGAGCACCAGGAAGAGATGGAGGCTGTGAGGGCGAAAAGCAAGAGCAAGAAGAAGGGGAAAGGCAAGGGGAGACCAGCGATGCCAAAGGGGGCGAAGCCGTGTATGTGTGGGACGGAAGTGTGTCGCGGGTGGATGAGAGTTTAAGCTGGGACAGTGGCGGTGGCAAGCTGTTCATCTATAAGTCCTCATTGGTCGGGCATCTTTTTCTCTCTTCGTGTCAACGTTGGATGATTCGTGGATCGAGTATTGATTTCAGTTGTACAAATTCTCAAAGTATAGCCCTACAACCATGACTCGGATACCTGATGTAGTACTAACTTAAAAAGTTAATTACTTGATCGACTCTTATGCCCCAATCCTCAGCGAACATGTAAACGCATTTTATTCTCTCTTCCAACTCTCTTCCCTTATCATCCTCCGATGCATATTGTGAGTTGTGCTTGTGCACGCTCAAGGATTGTCGTGTACTTGGCCATTTCTCGTCATAGAGGAAAACGTGGGGCGTTTGGTGACTGGGAATAGGTGTGAGATGGATATCGATGAATCTTCGGCAACTGATGAAGGAGATTAACTGGCGTAAGTAATCAGAATTATTTGGGATTTGACCTGGGACTAATCGGGTTTTTTTATACCCCAGTGCTCTTATACGAGTTCTCATCTACAACGGCTACGTCCCTGGCACCTCCAACGCCATGAACTCAGACTCGAATTATTGGCTCAGTTACTCCCACCATGAAGCACCTAGTCATAGAACTGACCACCCAGGTAACAGTTGTGTGTTATCGGTAACTCTAGAGGAGAGTGCTAAGTTCCACTACTCCTCGGTTCGCCTACTTATTCTCTGCGAAGAGCCCGCAATTCTCACCCCCCTGGTTGGACAATTCAGAGCTTCACTTCTATCCATATAAAGTACTGACGTGGCGGCATTGTAGCGCCTGAGGATTGTATCTGAGCCAGAAAAGTACATGCGTGTTGAACCGTCTTCTGGCTCTCGCCTTCGATCTCGCCTATCCCACATTCGTTCTACTTCGCCTCTTTCCCGCGGTGCTATATGCAATATAGCCTTCAAGGCCATCGTAGTCGAACGGCGCTGGTGGGAGAGCTGGTACTCAATAAAACTGGTACCCTACTACTCAGGATCCGACGTCCCCTCAAAACTACGCGTTTTGTGCGAACACACACGCTCTATCGGCCCCACGAACCCAACATTGTACGTCTTGATCGAAGGCAACCATTACTTCACACCAGTTTCACCCATGCTGCGCGAATCCTGGGCCGAACTTCCGATCCCTGCACACGATGTTCATATTCTACCAGTAACCAACCGCATGCATACTTGGTCCGGTCTTCACACCGAAATTATCACTCTCATTGTCGATCTTTCGATAGGAATGAAACCACATGACTGGCGACAAACTCTGCTCTCCTACGGCCTCGTCTGCAAAGGTTGGACTCATGTTCTCTCCCTTTTCTTCAACTCCTTCCGAGATCCAGTGGGAAGGTCTACAAGTTATGATGTTATTAGCATTGCGCGGTGTCTCAGATATAACCCCCAGCATGGGAAGCTGATGAAGAGATTCACTTACCGTGATTTCAAACAAGTCACTCTTAAGGGTAACTCTGATCCTGGCCTCCTACTAGATGCTAGCGATGATGTCTGGGATTCATTTATATATATCTTGAGCTGTGCTAGCGCCTTGACATCCATTTATCTTCCCACTATACCCAGATCGGTGGTAGGCCCACTGGTGCTGGGTCTATCGAGCCTTCATGAAGTACAATTCTGCCAAATGCGGGGCGCGTTAACCATGAATGAGGTACAGAACGTTCTCTCATACTGGGCAGATTTAAGAGCACTGGAGGTGCTAGAGTGGTCTGAAGAATGTGATTCAGGGTAAGTTGAACTACTCTATAATTGAAAGAAATCATCTAATCAGTTATTAAACAGAACTTCAACGTCCATAGATCGTGTGGCGATCAAACTTGAGACCCTATATTTGAGGAAAGGAAGTTTAAATGACCGCCAACTTTATCGATTTGCTTCACCAGGGCAGTGTTCGGCACTCACTTCCATCAATTTTTATGAAGTTGAAGGCCTCACCAATCACGACTTATTCACCTTCCTCTCGATTGCAGCTTGGTTGCGGCAGAGAGAATAAGTATACCTTGTAAAGATAGAGTTCATCTTAGGGGGCAACACATTAACCTCAAACCATTCATTGCAATTGAGCATATAGTAAGTGGTCGGAAAGGTCTGGTTTTTTCCATCTTGAGAGGGAACAAAACATTGGGAGTGTGGTAGTTGGACGCCGTAACCAACTAAGCCATGGGACAGTCCTGCTCGAAAGGATGTCCAGATGTGTTCACACCCATGGCGGACTTGGTACCAACACAACACCTAGAGGCAAAGTGAGCCATGGGAAGCGCATTCCATTAGCTGTAATTTTACTCATATGATCGACTTTAAGCAAAAGATCGACGTCGGTTTACTTCCTTACCTACCATCATAATGCTGTACAATGAAGGACATTCAATTGGTTAGACTGAAGTCAGCTGTATCCCGGGCCAAGGAGAAAGGAAGAAGAAGATGATGGACCCAGAGGAAGAACCACAGGCAAATGGGGCGGGCGTCAAAGAGTCCGTCAAGTGATGCTACGTCCGTAAAATTGAATATCAAGAGTCAGCTGATGGATACAAAGGACGTGGATTGTCTCACAGAAAAGACAGGTTGGTATGATTGTATGTTGTTCCGTACCGTGAAGGAGGGGCGGAAATGAATAAGAGTGACGTAGACGAGGTGATGGCTGAAGAGGACACTGAGCGGCTTTGAATCTCCACATGTTTCTCAGAGAGAGAGGAATAGCGGGGTTGATGGGACATGTGATGCAGTCAGGGGTTAACCGGGGGTCATAAGACAAACCTCCTCCCACTGTCTGCCATTCTCCCCATAGACTCTTCCCTAGACTCTCTCTCTCTTTATTCTCCAGCTGGACTCGACCGCTAGAACTCCCCCGTGGTGTGTGCCACATTCAGTTTCACACATGATACGTTTAATTAACTAGAATAGATATAAAAATAAAAATAAAAAACTGGCGACGGTGCAGCACTACGAACAGCTGCGGGGGATGCAGGCGGCGGGCAGCGGCGGTGTCAACGGCAGCGACGACGACGGCGACCGTCCAAACCGGTTTGCCCCTGAAAATAACGGGTCTCTTCGCGAACGAGCTGCGAGCCAGCCCGAATCCTACTTTCCCTCGCCGTCGTTCATCCCATCGAGCTTGAGTGGGAACCGCACCAGTCCCTGGCCCAACAGCCGCATCCTCAGCCCAGCTCGCAACCCACAACAGCCCGTCTCCTCTTCGTTCTCTGCGGGCCAGCACTTTCACTCGACAATGCGGGAGCGCTCCTTTCCCTCGACATTCGAGGACGACGAAGAAGGGTTCGACGACGACACCTACGACGACCGCTACATTCCTTCTTCTCTCTCCCGTGGCCGCACCTACGCCGGCGACATCAGCCGCAGCCGTTCCCAATCCCTCGCCACCCCCATCACCCGCCCAGGCCCCGTCGGCAGCAGCCCCTACCTCGGCGGTTCCGCCTGGACCGCCACCACCAACCCCCTCAACATCCCCGGCCGCTACGGCGAGATCAAACCCCCTGGCTCAAGCCGCTACGGCTCTCTCGGCCGATCCCCCATCATCGCCCCCAACGTCCACTCCCCCTTCTCCGACTCCCCTCCCCCTCCTGGTCTCGTCGCCCCAAACAACAACGACCAGGCTAGGCGCCGCCACGTCGACATCTCCAACATGAGCCCCTTTGTCCGGGACGTGGGCCAGATCCTCCTCGACGACGGTTCCGCCTTTCGTGAGCTCTGGGCGGGCATGAACCCCCCTAGAGACGAGAACGGTGGCGGTGGCAGCGGAACCACAAGCAGACGACACAGCGTCAGCGTCGTCCAGCCCCGCCGAGGCAACATCGTCGGTTTCAGCGCCCCAGCCGCCGGCGACCCCGACGAACCCCCAAGAGGCACGTCCTCATTCAGCAGCACCGGCTTTGGCCGTGGTGGACTCATGCTCTCAGACGACGACCTCGCCAGTGACCTCGGTATGCTCAACCTCCACTCTGACGACGCTCCTCCCCTCTCTTCGCTACACCCCCCCAGCCAGCCCTCCTCTCTCCCCATCTACGCCCCCCTTTCCCGCAGCCCCCCCTCCCGTGACCTCATCTCCCCATACCACACCCTCAACATCCCCGCCTCCTTTTCCCGCAACCTCCACACCCCAAGCGACGGCGGCGGGAGCCCCTCCATCGGTAACAACCTCGACCAGCACTTTGCCGAGACATACGGGAACGGTTCCCCCGTCACTCGCCAACAACAGTCCCAGTCCCAACAACCCGATCGGTACAACCAAAGCCTACACTCCCAACAACACCAACACCAACAACAACAACAACACCCCATCCACCAACAACCCCTCCCCTACACCCGCACCCGCGCCCCCTCCTACCCAACCCCCACCTCCCCCACCTCCACCCGCGGTGGGCTAGGCCTCATCAACCCCCAACAACCCCCCTTCTACCCCCAACAGCTCCAACGCCGTCCCTCCGACGCCACCTCCCCCACCACCCCTTCCTCCTCCAACAACAACAGCTCCGCCCTCGCCGACCTCGGCAAAGGTCTCCCCCTTTCCTCTGTCCCGCCCTCTTGGAGACTCTACATTGTCGAGTTCAAAGCCGGACGCACGGATTTGTTTTACCATTCGCCGTCCCCTGGACCCGGTGATGGCAGTGGTGGTAATGGTAATGGTAATGGGGTAGGAGGGGGGAGGATAAGAATAGGCGACCTGGTTATCGTGGAAGCAGACCGAGGCCGCGACCTCGGGAAAGTCGTCAACGACAGCATCAGAGTCGAAGAAGTGGAAGCCTGGCAACGCGCCCAAGCCGAGCGGATAGCTTCTTCCGCTTCCTACAACGACGGGCAGCAGCAGACGCCTACCAGCCCTATCCCCGGGGGCCCTGGTGCTGGGTCCATCGCCAGCGGAGGCGGGGGTGGGTCGTCAATGGGCGGACCAGGACCAGGACCAGGACCAGGAGGAGCAGGGGGAAAGAAAGAAATCAACCCCAAGATGATTTATGGGAAAGCGCAAGCTGCGGATGCTCAGTTGTTGGTGGCGAAGATGCAGGATGAGGTGAAGGCGTTGCAGTTGTGTCAGAGTAAGGTGAGGGCGAAGAAGTTGCCGATGGAGGTGGTGGATGCGGAGTATCAGTGGTGAGTTTTTGTGGGTTTTTGTGTCATCTGGGTGTTTGATGTTTTGTGTGTTGGGCGTTTTGTGTGTTTGATGTTTTGTGTGTTTGATGTTTTGTGTGTTGGGTGTTTTGTGTGTTCGTTGTTACGTGTGTTCGTCGTTTTGAGTGTTCGTTGTTTTGAGTGTTCGTTGTTTCGTCCGTTCATGGTTTTGTGTATTCGTCATGTCGCGTGTTCATCATTTCGTCCGTTCATCATTTCGCGTGTTCGTCGTTTCGCGTGTTCGTCGTTTCGCGTGTTCGTCCCCAGGGACCGCCGCAAGCTCACATTCTACTTCATCGCCGAAAAGCGCATAGATTTCAGAGAGCTGGTGCGCGAGCTCTTCCGGTACGTTGCCCCTACTCTCTTCCTTCACCCTTCATCTAACCCCCCCCGCGCAGCCTATACAAAACACGTATCTGGATGGCCTCTCTCCAAGGAGGCGGCGGCTTCGAACAATAATTAAGCCGAAGCCGTGCTCGTACACCATACACGATAAAAGGCGCAACACAAAAGCAAAAGCAAAAGCAAAGCAGTCCCCTTCTCTCTCGCAGGGGCCGCATCTACTACACAACCTACACACCCTACTACAACATACAACATGTAACATGTACAACCGACACCAAGATCGAAGAGCGAAGAGCATCGTCTAGACACCCAACATACAGACCTACATTTTCTTTTGTCTAGATATGCACCATGCACACCACAACCCCTCGTATTATTTAATTATCGGCAGGCCCACCCCAAAACCACCCCCCGCGCGTTCGCCGTTTTTTTCTTGCTTGCCTGCTCCGTACCTTGCACCTTGTTACTCTCCTTTTCACTTTCATGCTTCATCATGCCCGTTTATGACTAAATATCCTTTTCATCTTTCAACATTTCATATTACCCCCCCCCTTGTACCACCAGCCACCAGCAAATGGGCGATTGCCGTCACTGCTTTTGTGAACTTCGCGTACGATTCTCAACGATTTTTTTTGACTTTCTTTCCTCCTTTCCTTTTTGCTTATTCTTGTTCTTGTGCTTGTCGGTGGTGGAGGCGGTCTTGCCGTGAGTCATATAACACTAAAAATTCTCTTCCTTCCTTCCTTCCCTTCTTGTCAGCTGCCAACAAGTCGTCATCGTTTCTGTTTCTAAAAATCTTTCTTGCAAACGCGTTAAAATACAGAATACAATGTACCATTAGTATATATATCCGCCAATAAACTACAGGGTGTGAAACGAGGCGGAGGCGTTGTTCTTTGAGGATACAGTTTGGTGGGTCGAAGAGGATAAGTTAGGGTCGAAAAGTGGACTGCAGAACCGGTGGCATCGGGTCTAAGTGGGTATATGTGGTGGGCTATGTCGGGCGAAGAGGATGGTGACACGCGTAATCCGTGTGATGAGTGATGATGAGGGAGATCGTCAAGGCTATGTGGTGGTGGTGGTGCGCGTGGCAATCGAGGCCCCGACTTTTCGTTCCGCGGTGACTACATAATATCATGAGTTTCGAGTTCTAGAAATCCCTGCAAGGAAGTAAAAACCCAACGCACCCCACGTCCGTCTATCCATCGGACACTGCTGCTTCGACGCTGCCGTCCCGATCCATTTCAAAAGACAATGCATGTGGAAGACATGGCTGCATTCGCCCCAGACTAAACGACGAAAACATGTCGGTCAGTGACACCAACAATGGCACGAGAAGAGCCCAAAACTCAACTAAGCGGACAATCGTCCCCAGGCATCTTACACGAGGGGCAGCATCCCTCAAACGGCACGCGGCATATCCCACAAACGTCGCCCTCTCCATCAGGGTCGTCCACATCGTCACTCGGAGTCCCAGTATCCCACCGCCAATGTGCCACGGCGTGCCAGTGTTTGACGTTGACCTTCATGCCAGTGTGGGAGTGTGGCTGACCACAAGAATTCGTGGTGGTGGTGGTGGGGGAGGGGGAGTGAGGCCGGGGGGTCGGGTTTGTAAAGAAGTTTATGGAGAGAGGCCTAATTTGGACTTTCAACCGAAAAAGTAACCCGCCTTCAACAAAGCTGACATAATTTATTTGTACTTGTGGACGTGTTTGGACGCGTCAGTGGCCCCACGAAATTGAAATTTGAATGACATTGATTGCCGAGTTCGTGAGTTTGTAATCTGCTGCTTTCTTTCTTCTACTACCAACGGCGATGCCAGTTGTCTGCCTGCGTATAAGGGTACAGTGCACTCGCCGTATCAGCCAGGATTTCACATTGAAGCCGTGTCAAGGTCAAATTCTAGACCATTCTAAAGGGCTAAATAGCGGAGTTCCTACAGAGCAATGTACGGAGCAGAATGGATATTGTATGCATAGTCAGAGTAAGGTAACTAACGATGTTATATGCGTCGTGATTTGTAATGGACTTGGGAACGAATGTATCAACTTTACCGGAGCCTCGTAGGTTGAAGAGGAAGCCAGTAGCTCAGGGAATGCATGGTAGGAGTTGATACATTCTTTAGGGACCTTGAGAAAATATGAATGGGAAGGGCTTTCCTTCATCCTGACATGATCATATAATATATGCCTACACTCGTCAAGCTAGGCGGCGGGATACTAGACGGAAGGCGTAGAAGTCCAGGGGTCCACCATGGAAGTTGAATGTCCACCACAGAAGTTGGGTGTCCACCGTAGAACTCCGGCGTGACTGTTGAACTCATTTGACTCTTACTTCTACAATTCTGGTCATTCCTCTTTCACACCCCATCCGCTTCTTATTGGCATGCACAACGTCGTACTGGCCTTCCTCTTCTTGTGAAGATTTAACGTAGGAGAACAGATAATTCCCTGTTCCTTGTCACGGGAGGGATCTTTAATCGCCTTCCATGCTTCATCCTGCAGGGCGGCGCCAAGTTTGCCTATGAGCCATTCGTGACTTTCCACGCGCATCCGTTTATCCTCTATTTTCCTTTGCTCGTCTCCTGAGAGGAATTCACCCGAATTGTATCTCGCACTGAAAATATCCATGACTTCTCCCATCAGCTGTTTAAAAGGCTTATTTCTGAGTGCAGCATCCAACACAGAATGGTGGCCAAGTCTGACGAGCTGCGTCGTAGCCATAAGGTCGAGTCGATCAAAACTCGCAAGGAAATAATTGCGTCTTTCTGGGGACATGTCGTTGTGTGCGTACCGTCCCGCAATCCACAGCAGAATGAGGGCAAACGATTCGAGCTCATCCTCCACAGTACGCTTTTCATTTGGCGACTCACACAGCCTTCCAGCCATGAACCGCCACGGTGTACCCTAGAAAAATTCATCAAAAGGAGGTTTCACGTGTAAACGGTAGCTTACAGTTCTCTCGTACACCCTTGGTTCTGTGTCGCTATCGTATTTAGCTAGTTCCCAATCAATGAGGAGACCCCTAGAACTTTCACCCTTTCCAACTACGACGATGTTATCGACGGAGATATCCCAATGTTCAACACCAGCTAATGTTACACCGCCTCGATGAGCTTCGGCAAACATTCGTATCAGCAGTACAGCAGCACTTAATGCAGTGATTGACCTTTGAGAGCATCATGGATGACTCGAACTAGTGAATGTGTCGATTCAAAGATATGGCTGCAATCGTCCCCAGGCATCTTACACAACGGGCGGCATCCCTCAAATGGTACGAGGTATATCTGACGAACATCGCCGTCTCCATCAGGATCATCTACATTGGTATTCGGGGCCCTAGTATCCCACCGCCAATGTGCCACGGCGTGCGAGCGCTTGACATCGACCTCCATGCCAGTGTGGGGGTAACCACAAGAATTCGTAAAGAAGTTTATGGAGAGAGGCCCGATTTGGACTTCCAACCGATTGACATGATTTATTTGTGCATGTGGACGTGTTTGGACGCGTCAGTGGCCACACGAAGTCGAATGATTGCCGAGTTCGTAAATTTGTAATCTTCCACACTCTGCCATTAACGGCCATGAAAGTGGGCTAGTTACCTGCCTACGTATAGGGGACTTTGCTGGAGCGGTGGTGAGTTTTTTTTGAGCTGATTAATAGATACGGCGATTGGAGGCTGATCGGGGAAAGGACTCGAATGTGGAGCTTCTTCAACTCACCATCGTGCTAGAACCACACTACAGCAGTTCGTCGGCGATGAAGATCGCCATCTAGCACTAATTATCCGCGGGATACTGGCTAGCGGGCATGTTCATCCTCCACGAGGCGTTTCCGAACCTGATATCGAAGAACCTGCGGTTGCGCCATAGCCAAATTGGGGGGCTCCTCTACTGAACCAGGGATTCGACTGTGGGGCTGTACGGTAAAGTCTGTTACCAGGAAAGCGTCTAATACATGAACGAGGTCAATGAAATGGATGGTCTATGATCAACCCAAGAACGCGTCTCCGTGCTGCGACGATCACGCTACATCAGCCCTATCTTTATCTTATCTTATGCCAATATCCAGGCGGCATGACGATTGGCGACCGAAGCCCTTACACGAGGCGCTTCCGAAGACAACCCTGCCGCCTAGCCGACAAATTCAAGGTTGGCCTGCCAAACCACGCTGTCCGCTCCTCGAGGGCGAACCTGAACGACTCTTCGGTACAATGCGCAGATCCTGGCGGTACTTCGTACTTCCCATGAATGTACACTAGGTTAGGTGGATCCAAGGCGGACATCCACGACTAGCTCCTTCGAAACCTTTCCCAAGTTTCCATGTTCCCAACGACTCCACCACGCCCATGTAGACGTCGACACCTTCCAGAACTCGTAGGGCGTTTCTAGTTGGCACTTCATTTTGCATGGGAAACGTTGTATTGCTATAACATCGTATCTATGTTTTTAATGCGAGTAAGTTTAGCCAAGGCATTGATCGTCAACTAGTTAAGTATATTGACATAATCTGACAGGTCCCAACCAAGGGACGTCGAGCCCGACGTATCGCAGCAATCCAACAATAGCTCGTTTGTTCCTCCAGAGGCTGAGCCAGGACAGTGGATAGGAAGATGGATAAAACGTTCACGTAAAGGTAAAACTACAAGTGGGCTGTCAATGGCCCAAAAGGTCGGCATGACGTGCATGCACGCCCTCAACACGGCCGAAAAGCGGAGCACAGCATATATGCTAGGGCGTAGGGCGGTATGTAAATGAGGAACGCTATCAGATATCAACGTCGGTACTATGAGAAAAGCGATGATGGAGGTCCTATCTATGCGGGACAGTCCGAAAGTGCGCAGGGATGTGGGTGACTGATGGATAACTACACGCACGCATTGAATTTCAGGGTACGAAGTCCTGGGAGCACGATAAGCAATAGATGCGGGAGCAGGGTGGCATTTCGACTTCATGCTCTTGGAGACGATCTGAAAAGGGAGTTTCCCAGTAAGTCAGCAGCCGAAGACGAGAAGGAAATGAAACGAGGCTGACTTTAGTTTCACAGCGATGGTTCTAATGTGGCTTCGGTTAGCGCGCTGCATTGCAATGTGTAAAGAAGAGAAGCAGGGAACTGACTTGAAGATACGGATGCTGTCAATGCGAAAGCGGCTACGTGAGCGCGTTTTGTCGATCTTTCCGGAGATCTCAATGACAGGTTGTGGCAGTTCAACAGTGGGTATGCATTCCGGCGATGGACGCATGTCTTTGGTAGCCTCCGTATGTGATAGTGGGAGGTGGTGAGGATGAGAGCGGTGGTGTTCTGTTTGCTCTGCACCGTCGTCATGAGCAACGAACGAACTAGCACAGCAAAGACGAATCACCTACCAATAATGATAATTGACTCGCCATCGCTGTCGACTGCGATCATAGCCGAGAGTCTCAAAGGCGATGATGAGTACTTCCCCCGGAGCCTTGGAGGCTGGACATGCTCTGGCGCTGACCTGGCCGGCGAACGGGATCTTTTGCGTCTCCTCCTCCGTTCATCGAAAACATGCGGTGCGATCCCGTTAATAACCTCCTTCGGTGTGGGCCTGAACCTGGCTATTGCTGCCGATATGGCCAACGGGGCGTGAGGTGGACGCGGTGAACCCGGGGGCACTAGGCCATTCGAAGTTTCATCGAGCAGTGAAACGTTCGATATATGAGAGGTCGAAGCAGTGATTGATGAAAATTCCGACATTCCCTTAGAGATAATATTGGTTGGTGAGTCGGAGAGAGAGCTACTGTGGGGGGGAACAAATCGTAGTGGCTGAGTACGTGGTACTTTAGAACTTGGTGGATGGGAGTAGGGGGCTGGGCCACCGAAGCGCGGATCGTTGTTCTTTTGACTGGTCCTTGTATTTCAACTATTGTTCGCAGGGGTAATTATAAGTACCTAAGCCCGGGACAAGGCACAAGTCGAAGTCAAGGACTGTCAAAAGGGTTGATGATGCCAGAAGCACGATTACAGCATGTTCACACCCAACATGCGGCGAGGCGGCGTCAGGCAAAGAGGAGTATCGGCCTGATACGAGTAAAAAGGCGCCATAGCCTATACCTAATTCTTATATATGTATAGGATTTTTGGTGGGTCTCCTAAGGCACCCTAGCAGGAGAACATCTGGGTAAAACTGGTCGATTAAACATGGTGGAATGGAGCAGTGTTTAGACGTTCTCCTACAATCAATGTTACAGCCTTACAGGCACAAATTTAGAAACATGTGATCTGACTTGGATTTTGACCGACGGAATTCAATCCGACTCATTGTGATTATATTACCCTTACCGAGGGCCGGGTGCAGTATGACTGTGGCCACTTAATTCCGTCATCGGATGAATGGTATGGAATGCTCGTGGACTATGAATATGTACACATATACAACTCGTTGCGAAGGAATACGACAGGAGACCGAACAAGGATACGAGCTGATACGAGGCCTCAAAACCCTCGATTTCTCTTTCGAGCCTTTGATTGGACGTCTTGTGAAGCTCTACACATGGACAAGGCCCCAAATCAGTAAAAAAGATAGCCGGTGACATGATTACTGCTCACTTCCGATTTTTGCCTTTACCCTCCGGCGGCTCGTCCACATCCATATACATAGGGTCTCTATCTGGGAACCCCATCTGCATACCCCTCCTGTTTACCATCCCACTACCACTAAGACCTTTGTCCTTCTGTTTCTCGAACACCTCCTTTAGTGCCACCTGCACCGCCTTCTCGTGGGCTTGCTCTGCTTCTTTCGCTTTCGCGTTGTTGTTAATGATTTCCTGGATTTTCTCGTCAAGTGTATTGAACACGGCACTCGTGGTATCGGCCCTAGTAATCACCCGTCCCTCAGATAAGAAAAAGGTAAAGTAGCGGAAGAATGGCATACCAATTTTGGAGAGCGGCGAGGACTTCTTCCAGCTTTCCCGGCTCCAGGTCCCTCCCCATGGTATATTCTACCTCCAGTTGCTGCTCCTTCTGATCTAGCTTGCCACGGAGTATGTCGAGGTAGATAGCGTCGATGATTAGGTCTTCTAGCTCACGGATCGTTGGCATATCCAGGGCCTTGAGCAGATCGGAGTAAGGAAGGATCTGGAGAAGTGTTTAGCCACATCCGCAAGGATTGATAGATGGGACTCACGCGGCGGTTGGAAGCAAGTGAAACTATTGAAAGGTGCTTGAGCTTGATCGTTTGGGCCGCGTTCAGCGGTGGTAGTTTATCCTTATGTTCTTTGAATTCGCTCAGCCAGACCCTACAGGACGATATGGTAGCACTCACCGACATAGTCCTGATATGTCTTATACGAGAACAGTTGCAATAACGAGAGGAACTTTTCGTATTGTTCATTAGTCGAAAGCTACACTGAAAATATTAAGATCGAATTGCATCCAGAGGAGACAACTATTGCACCTCCTGGATGTTCGAAAGTTCCAACAGCTCTGAGAAGACAAAGACCCCTGGTGCAGATGTGGCGTCCTGAATAAGTTTCGCTGCTGCAGCGCCTTTCAGAGATTTGCCCATGAGCAAGAACGGCTCAAGCTTTGCGGGAAAGTTCGATCCCAAGTCCATGATAAGATATCCTATATGGGAAGATGATTGGAATCACTATGCGTTGTCGACTCAGGAACTCGAAGGCGCTTGAGGGACAACGAGACTGACAGTGCTCGGAAAGAGCCGCCGACCCCTCGATATAACAACTGCCAACATACCTTCGTCCCACGACTGAATCAATTTTGTCCTTACATTTTTCCACTTGTTTGCGAGAGTCCCGACTCAAGGGGTTGTGATTCGTACAAATCTGGTTTATAGCTGCGGGTGTGAACATACCTCCGTTGATGCATGCCTCGTAGTCCTTTGTTCTCTGATGTCACCACAACGGTCAACTCAACTCCTCGGGCCTCGAGATGTCACTTTCTCGAGACAACCGTATCATGACATTGATCGCAGTCGCTGTTGCCACACGTGAATGGTACATACCAGCACTCACGCCGGGCTCATAGACGGTATCACTGACCACGTATGATGATCGCGGGAGATGGACAACTCCAGTCAATTCGTTTCAGCTTCCCAGCGGCTGATGTTGCTTACAACCCCTCTCCACTACTCCTGTTAGGTGACCGTAACTTTGTGGCTATTCTTCCCTTACGGTAACTCGGGCAGTCTCTGGGCCAACAGAATTCTTAACATTGGTCAAAATTGAATCTGCAAATCAATGAATCAATCATTTAGACACGTTTAAAAGCAACTGCGACATCCTAGAATCATCCTGAGAGCTAGCCTCATCCCACCGACTTACCAACATACCACAGGGTGGTCATCCTTCCCCTCTTGTTCTTGTAGTCAGTTAACTGCCGGCAGTTAAACCTCGATCACCATGTTGTCCACTTCTTTCATCTGGTTTTCCTTATTGTCGGCGTTAGCCACTGTCGTCTGTGCTAACACCGGAGAATGTACAGGAAATTATATCTGATCAATGACAAAAGACTGACGCAGTTATTCACTAGCCACTTTTTACGATCCAGGTACCTACCCTATTGGTGCTCAGTTGCCGAGGCTCTCTTTCTCACTGTTTCAAAGGGCTGGGTGCCTGTGGTATTCAAAATACCAGCTCTGACCTAATCGTCGCCGTCGCCGCTGAATTTTTTGATACATTCCCGTACATCTCCCACACTAATTCCCCCTGAGTCTCCAATCTAATCGCACGATCATACAGTGGTGCAACGGCGAATCCGAACAACAATCCGGCTTGCAAGCAGACACTTACGGCACACTGTGAGTTGTTCGCTTCTGTGCTAACGTTTCCTCAACTCGCTAGAACGACAGATCAAGGGAAATCGGTGACGGTGATGATAACAGATAAATGTCCTGGCTGCAAAGGAAAATTCGACCTCGACCTCTCTCCCGCTGCGTTCCAACAGTTGAGCGATCCGTCGGTGGGACGTATCTCTGGTGTTGAATGGTCAATAAATGGAGGGAATCAAAGGAGATCAGTGTTAACCAGTGAAACTCGAGGAGTTGCCCGTGATGCAGGCCATTACTCTACTATCAAGCACAGAATGATGAGGCGACGTGGACAGGAAATCCATGCTCTTTCGTAGATAGACACCGCAAATTAGAAGATGAGTACCTATCACTATGAAAGCGACAGATAAATTCAGCTGGGCTTCATTGACCTATTCCATAATCTGCCTCGAGTGTAGTGGGTGGAATGGGCTTAGATCTGTGTGTCGACTAGTAATGCACCACCACTGCCAGTGAAGAGCTTACCGAGAAGTTTATCTATATGGTATCTTGTCAGGAGAAAAGTGATTTTCTCTCCAGTAGTTAGGCTACCCGTCAATATCACGTATCAAGAATTTATTTAATAACCCGGTTCACAAAAAGGGATCATGAGCAAGTAATTATCGTATATCCATCATTTCCAGTATCATGAATACCGTGGCACTTTGTCAGACATTGGCTGGTTGTCGTCGAAGGACGAGAAATATTCAGTAACAGGCATTAGATACATTAAACCTTATACCCTTATACAAGCAACAGCATCAAACGACCTGTATTGAGATGGCCGTAAGGTGAGGTGAGGAGGGCATACATGAGTCGAACTTTCAACTTGAACCGGTACATGCTGAATAGGTTTGGGAGGCAGAGCACAGAAGAGGCCGAATAGGCCGACAGAGACACGGGAGAATGGACCACAATAGATGTATTGACACTGGTGAGGAAAACTACGGCGCCCCTGAGCTGAAATCTAACAGTTAAAAGATGATTGGAATCACTATGCGTTTAAGTTGTCCTGAACCAGTGGAAGGCGCTAACAGTACTCGGAAAGAGCCGCCGCCCCTCGATATAACAACTGTCAATATACATACCTTCATTCCAATTTTGCATTGCCTTTCCACTTGTTTGTGAGAGTCTCGACTCAAGGAGCTGTGATTCACGCAGAGGTCTCATAGTCCTTTGTTCTCTGATGTCACCACAATGGTTGCAACTCCTCGGACCTCGAGATGTCACTTTCTCAAGACAACCATATCATGCCATTGATCGCGGTCGCTTGTAACCAGTAACCCTTTGTAACCACACGTGAATCGTATATACCTCCACTCGCGCCGGGCTCATAGGCAGTATCACTAACCACACACGGCGATCGCGGGAGATGGACAACTCCAGTCAACTCGTTTCAGCTGTTTTCAGCTTCCTGGCGGCTGATGTTGACTTCCAACCCTTCTCCGCTACTCCTGTTAGGTGACCGTCACTTTGCGGTACCTCCTGTTCTTCTCTTACGTTAACTCGGACAGTCTCTGGGCCAACTGAGGCCTTAACGCTGGCCAAATTTGAATATACAAATCACCGAAACAATCATTTAGATATGTTTAAAAGCAACTGCGACATCCCGGAACCATCCTGAGCGCTAGCCTCATCCCACTGACTCACCAACATACCACAGGGTGACCACCCATTCCCTCTTGTTCTTGTAGTCAGTTACAGTTAAGCCTCGGTCGCCATGTTGTCCGATTCTTTCATCTGGTTCTCCTTATTATCAGTGTTAGCCACTGTTATCCGTGCTAACACCGGAGAATGTGTATGAAATTATATTTGATCAATAACAAAGGACTGACTCAGTCATTCACTAGCCACTTTTTACGATCCAGGTACATACTATATCGATGCTCAGTTGACGAGGACCCATTTCTCAATGTTTCGAAGGACTGAGTGACTGTGGTATTCAAACTACCAGCTCTGACTTAACCGTCGCCGTCGCTGCTGAATTTTTTGATACATTCCCGTAAATTCATCACGCTGATTCTCCCCGAGTTTCTAGTCTGATCGCATAATCACACAGTGGTGCAACAGCAAATCCAAACAAAAATCCAGCTTGCAAGCAGACACTTACGGCACACTGCGAGTCGTTCACTCCTCTGTTAATGTTTTTTCAACTCACTAGAACGACAGATCAAGGGAAATCGGTGACAGTGATGATAACGGATACATGCTCTGCCAGTGGCTGTAAAGGAAAATTCGACTTCGCCCTCTCTCCCGCTGCGTTCCAACGGTTGAGTGACCCATCGGTGGGACGTATCTCTGGTGTTGAGTGGTCAATAAACGGATGAAATCTGAGGAGGTCAGTGTTAACTAGTGAAACTTGAGGAATTGCCGGTGATGTAAGACATTACTCTGCCATGAAGCACAGAATGGTGACGTGACGTGGACAGGAAGTTAATGCACTCTTGTAGATAGACACCTCCAAGTCAAATTAGAACACGAGTACCTATCACTATGAAAGTGACAGATAAATCTAGGCGGGCCACATTAGCCTATTTCACATACCAGTCTGGGTGGTCGGCCCCTCAATCGTTTTGAGTGCAGTAGATGCAAGGGGCTTGGATCTGTGTGTCGACCAACAATGCACCACCACCAAAGAGCTTACTGAGAATATTTATGGAATATATAGTATCTTGTCGGGGGAGAAGTGATTTTCTCTCCCATAGTTAGGCTACCCGTCGGTATCGCGTATCCAGACTTTTTGCAACATCAGCCCTGAGGTACCTCAGTCTATACATTTTCCCCCGGAGATCCCGACCAGGCGGCTGCTACGTATCTAAGACTACTCGGCCACTTTAGGTTGAGGAATTTGTGTGATTAAATAGTGACACCGTTCACAGAAAGAGATCACGAGCGAGCAGTTATCGTTATATTCATCATTGCCAGTATGAGCACCGTGACACTTTGTTGGCAAATAAACATAAAGATTGGCCAGCTGTCGTCAAAGGACGAGAAGTGTTCGGTAACAGGTATTGGATATATTGAACCTTACACAAGCAGGCGGCCCCAGCATCAAATCATATATATTGGCATAGTCGCAAGGAGAGGTGAGGAGGGCATGTAAGTCGAACTGGTACAAGTTAGTACAAGTAAAAACCGACAACCTCTACCAGACTAATCCTGTATTACTACTGCCCAGAAGCTCCGAGTCCCTCTGGGCGAAGTGTACTTTTGGCCTTTCGAGATTCTTATCCTCGAGTGGTTCGAGTCCCTCTCGCAATATTCTCAGTGCCAAATAAAGCGCGGCTAGGGAATTTCTGAACGGTACTAGTAGAGGGGAACGGATGAACGTTGAGCCCTTTTGGGGGAGTGAGCATTTCAAATTAACCTTGGCATTTCCCACGCCTCACCACCACAATTCATTGATTTTGGCTTTTATATAAAGCCCCAATTCAGTGTCATCATTCCCATGCACATAAGGACCCACCTTGAGTAAATCTCCCCTAAACCGTCAACAAACATCTCGGGCCAAACTCGCCACCTGATAGTCAAGCTTCAAGGATGTGACTTGGGTCTAACGTCATCCTCGTAGGTATGGCTTGATGTATTGCTTAACATAATATTGAGACTAGGCGTGGACGAGAGTCACATAAACCAATTGGATTGGTAAGTCAGCCTTTATTATACTTTACCCCTGGGTTGGCTAACAAAACCACGTTCCCGTACATTAACGTTTACCAGGAAGGCATAGGTCGACGTCTATTTCCCCCCGCTGGGTGTGTAGATGCCTTTCTGGGGTGTTTCATGACCTGCAACCGACGTATCGGAACTCTACAATCCACAAACATGGAACCTATTGACAAGAAGAGTCGAGGATGAGGTTGGCGTGGGTGGGATGGTCATGGTACTTGGGAAAGCGTTTGAATCAGTAGCATTGGTTCGTTGTGGTGATGTACTTTGACGTTCTTCTTGTTAACTTGATGTCTATCTTTTATGTTAATTCTTGTAGTAAGGCGATGTCACCTGGCCAATTTATTTTATAATGGAGTTACAGCCATAACATCGTCCGCGATTTTCATGACAGAAGCTATACTGTTAGGCGATATCTCGTTGTTTTTTTCGCTCAAAAACGTACGATGCTTCCAATACCTCTCCCACTGCACCTATACATTGACAAGTGGAGTGTGAGGTTGATTGTAATTTGTTTGTGTGAAGACGGGTACCTTCAGCACTTACTTTTATTTATAGAATATACAGTCACACAGACGACACTCTATCCCACCAATTTTTAGATGGAGCCTTTTTAGCCATCTGTGGCCAAGCCGGTGAGAATGGTAGCTTCGGCTCATCAATTGGAAGCGCTCATCAGACTCGTATACATGATGACGCTGTGGAGCTTGTTACTCTTTCAAAACAGACGAACAACACGCCTAACACGACTTGCTGGTATTTTTGTCTCTTTTTATTCGCGGGAATTTCAACTGTCTTGAGCCGGTTTTCAGAGTTACCTTGTCTGCTCCTTACACACGACGCCTCACACAGTCGCTGCCCGGGTTAGAGCAAATACAGGATGAGAAGTGCACACCCAAGCGCCCCCCTCCCATATCTCACGCTGCGAAACCAGTCGTAATCATTGGTGTAAGGGCGAAGAACAAGAAAAATGCCTCACGTTTAAAAGGCAAGCAAATGTCGAATATGCCGTAGGACTTCCCTCTGGCCAAGAATGGTTCTCCTTTCGTTAGTAACCCTATCAAGCCTCCTGCCTGCAGCGCTCGCTGCAGTGCGGCACTTCGATCTCTCTATAGTGAACGGCGTTGTCGCCCCCGATGGATTTGCACGCGAGTAAGCATAACTACTATCCTTCACTACCAACTGTGCCTAACTTCCATCGAACATAAAGGGCTATTCTACCAGGTGGTACATTCCCCGGAACTCCTTTCCTTGTCAACAAAGGCGATTCTGTCGTAATCCCCACTCATAATCGGTTGACCAACCCGAACATGAGACGAAGCTTCTCTATTGTGAGTAGATAACCTCCTTGAGATCAGCTTAATAATAGTTCTGTACCACAGCACTGGCACGGATTCTTCCAAGCTCGTACATCCGACATGGACGGCCCGTCGTACGTAGTTGTATTTGTTTATCTGAATTCCACTTACATACTTTTGTGCAGGTTCGTCAATCAGGTACGTCGAGAGGGGAACCTGTTGTTAGACATATGCTTGACTCCGGAGGCTTAGTGCCCTATCGGTCCCAACTCGACTTTCGTTTATGCCTTTGACACAGCGGGGCAAACGGGGAAGTTCGTCGTTTTCATTTCTGTGTTCCATTGGCGACATCCATGTTTACACATCGCTTAGTTTCTGGTACCACTCCCATTTGTCGACCCAGTACTGCGATGGTTTCCGCGGAATATTTGCAGTCTATGGCAAGTATTGATAATGTAAGAGCGTGACCGTTATTAATCCATAAATTCAAAGATCCTCTTGATCCCTTGCGGCATCTCTACGACGTAGACGATGGTGCGTTGCAGAACAAGTCTGGTAATAGCTACGCCTGACTTAGATCACGCCTACAGAAAGTACCATCATTACTTTGGCTGACTGGTACCATAACCTCGCACCAGCCGCACAGAACACATTCTTCCAGAGCGGTGTCGTCCCGTTTGTAGCCTCTCACAGACGCATCGTCCCCTTACTCACAGTCCTTATAGCATTCCTGATTCTGGTCTAATCAACGGTAAAGGTCGATTCAACGGTGGCCCATTGGGTAAGTTCGGCTCCTTGCTTGTGTCATGTAAGCCTAACAATATTGGCAGTTCCATACGCTGTCATCAACGTACAGAAGGGAAAGAGATACAGACTTCGTATCTTCGCAATTGCTTGCCGTCCCTTCTTCACTTTCTCCGTCGATAACCACAACATCACATTCATGGAAGCTGATGGTATCGAGCACGATCCCGTTGTCGTCCAGAATGTCGATGTCTACGCTGGTGCGTTCGATCACGTTCAGTTTCCTTGACATACCGAGACTCATCACCTCGCAGCGCAACGTGTTTCTGTTATTTTGAATGCGAATCAACCTGTCGGCAACTACTGGATTCGCGCACCTCCCACTGGTGGCGCACCCGCCGGAAACCCCAACTGTATGCGGACACTTTCCGACTCTGGGTCTTACTGATTTTTATTTCCAGTCAACCCCGATCTTACTCGTGCCATCTTGAGGTACCGAGGTGCACCAATCGTTGAACCCACCACGAACAGCACTCCCGGACCC
The DNA here is from genome assembly GCA_018221655.1 of Myochromella boudieri. Taxonomy (NCBI): domain Eukaryota; kingdom Fungi; phylum Basidiomycota; class Agaricomycetes; order Agaricales; family Lyophyllaceae; genus Myochromella; species Myochromella boudieri. The sequence goes on from JABCKU010008127.1 coordinate 78,661, forward strand.
AAGCTTCTCGACCAGCAGATGCACGTACGTTGTATCCTTGCGTCATGATTCGCAAAAACTCAACGCGTACCCTTTGCATGTAGCCTATTGCTTCAGAACACCCTGGCATGGTAAATTTCGCATCTATAAATTTCCTGTCTTACCATACGACTGATCCAATGTCCAGCTCGGTAGCGGCCCCGCAGACGTTCGTGAGTGTACAACAGTTGCAGATAGTCATTTTGAAAATAACTTTTTCACTTACAGCCATCACCCTCAACATTGCCCAGGTAGGTGCATATGAGGATTACATTGAGTTCGCGAATGAACCGACCCGTGTAGCCAAACCCACCCTTCTTCGACATCAACGGCATTTCTTACATCTCACCCACTGTGCCCGTCCTGTTACAAATTCTGAGTGGCGCAAAAGCTGTGAGTTCTCCGTTCCATAATAAATTCTCCACAAGTAATTTCTCAAATGACTTTTTAGCCCCAAGACGTCCTTCCCTCCGAACAAATGTACGCTTGGAGACTTATCGTCTATATATTTAGTCTTCCTCACCTTCCTTTCACAGCTTCTTCCTGCCCAAGAACAAGTTGATTGAGGTCTCGATTCCAGGTGGCGGAGGTATGTTTACCGTGGGTTTTGAATAGGGATCACTTCTGACACTATTCATGTGCCTCAGCCCATCCTTTCCATCGTAAGTGATGGGTGTATTTTGCTTGCTAGATCCTCATGCGCTTCTAGTGCACGGCCACGCGTTTGATGTCATCCGTCCATCAAACGACAACGTCACGAACTTCGTCAAGTACGTTCGCCTATTTTTAAGATGTCCATAATGCTCATGACTGCTATCAGCCCGCTCCGTCGTGATGTGTACCCGAGTGAGTTTTTTTAGTTCGTGTGCCGCTACATCGCTTATTGATTCTGCATTAACCAGTCAATGGTGGTAACACAACTTTCCGTTTCTGTACGTACCAGCTTTTGGATCATCTAAGGAATTGTCGATAACATCGTTGATAGTCTCTGGAAACCCTGGTGCTTGGTTCTTGCACTGGTAAGTCCTAAGCTTCATTATCTCCAGAGGTCTTATTTAATTATCGATAAAGCCACATCGACTGGCACTTGGAAGCTGGTCTCGCCATCGTCTTCGCTGAGTCACCTGCCGACAACATTAAGGGACCTCAATCCCAAATCACTCCCCAAGACTGGATTGATCTCTGCCCTGACTACGATAAATTGGCTCATGACTTGCAGTGATTAAGGTTCGGGGTGCCAAGGGTAGAAGAAATTCTATAAATATATGTACGTACGTAGGAAACATTGGAGTATGCGCGGCCTCGATCAAATTACTTACCGCAAAGAAATTTGAATCTTCGAAAATGTACAACATGCTTCAACATCAATGTCATGAGGAATATCAATATCCAAATTCAAGAGCGGTATAGAAATACATGTTATTATACATAGTGAGACATAATCGAAGGAGCTGGCAACAAAGCGAAAACCTAGATGAGAAGAGACATGAGTGTTGATTCAAGTACAAGTACACGGGCAACCAGTATCCAGAGTCAGACATCCAAAGGAAGGTCGTTTCAACCCGCATTGCGTCAACCCCCACCTAGCATCATCGCACCACAAGGGCGGCCCACAACACAGCGTATCTTTTGGGTTCAACACAACTGAGGGGGAGAATAAATGTTCGGCATCAGGGGAGTACTCCGAAGAGGACGCTAGAGTGGAAACTGCGAATGTAGGAAAGTTTTCATCCTTCGATGAACACATGATTGCCGCGAGGTGTATACAAGAAAGGGGATTGATACTCACAGCGATGACAGACGTAATCACATTGATTATTCGCATACAACACCTAAAATAATGTTGGTTAGCATAAATCGAAGCGAGGGCAAGATATTGGGGCAGTAAGTCAGACAAAAAGGCACTGGCAAGTACACTGTGCGCTCCGAAGAACACGTATCTGTTGCGAACAGATAGCTCTATTTCTCGGCATGGTCGTGTAGGACGGGGAAGAGAATAAAGTCATCCTGGAAGCGTCTTATCCAAGTCGGATAAAAGACGCGAGAGGCGAGAAAGAACAGAAAGTACTCACCAGTCATCCTGAGAGACAATTCTGCTCTGAGAAAAAGAAGAACAAGTCACGGTGAGTTTTCCTTATCAAAAATTTTATACCCATGTATTGTTTGTCATTCTTTGGCGGGGCCCGTGCGCAGTCACGTCTTTTTTTTTGTTGTTCGCAACGATGCCTGTTATAGAGTCGCTACAACTTCGAGATTGTGTAGTAAATGTTATTGGTTAAAACTTGGCTGAGCGACAGCCGTTTCTTTTAAAATTCCGTCGTTTTCGGTTAGACTCGCCCACTAGGCACCCTTTGGCCTCAATATAGACATACATGGGAAAGATGTGGCAGCCGCGTTGGCGTAGTGGTAGCGCGTCTCACTTGTATACATCATGCAATGAGAAGGTCATTCGTTCAATCCGGGTACGTGGCAGTTTTTTTATTTTCTTTAGTTTCTCAATACAACCAAGTAAACGAATCCGATTTGCGTTGTCCTCATCCGGAATGTATAATGGCTTGAGAATTCTCCCACGCCACAGACGCGTCGAATGCTCGAAAAGTCGTGACCTTGATACAATTTCAATTCTGTCACCACTACCTGAGTATCCCACCCAAAATGTCTTCTGCAGTATCTTCTCCCACTGTGACTCTCGCCGCGCAAGATCTAGCCATGGTTACTAGTAAAGAAAATGTGCCCCTTCGTCAATCTACACTTCTCGCCACCCTGGACAAAGGAAAGAGCAAGAAAAGGCGCGTTTTGACGTTAGAGAATGGAAGTAAGATATTCGCAAACTCTCTTCAGCCGACGGTGGTTCTCATTTGCTTTAGCTGAGCTCGACTTAATGTCATCTCTTCCTGCCACTCCCGAGGTGTGTTCCACCAAGTCAGCACTTGTGTCCAATAATGACCACGTTTTCTTTCTAGGTTTTAGGAGCGATGAGGATGCGTGTGGTCGAGCTCGAAGACGAGATCGCGCATCAACCACCAGCAAAACGCGCTCGGACCAGTAACGCAAAAAAGTGCGCCTGATGCAGTGGCCGGGCCGTCCACCACTACGGCAGTCAAAGCAGCAGATGAGAAAAAGAGAAAGATGCAGGTCAAGAAGATCTTCGATCGGTGAGATTTTCCCATTGACGCTAGGATCAGGGTTTCATCACCCATGCTCTAGTTTGAAGAAGGAGTGCAAGTAGGATTCCGTCAAATTTCAAGGCGCGCCGAAGACCATCAAGTTCGATGAAGTTTACTCTGAAGAAGAGTTCAACATGCTGTTCAAGGACAAAGGGCTACTGATACAACCGACACCTGAAAATAAACCCAAGAGTGTTGTAACGATCATCCATTTCGTATGTCAATCTTGATTACTGCTGACCTTTTAGAGCTTTCCGACGATCACTTTTCTGTTAGCAATCACCGGCTCACATCCAAGCTTTCTTTGGTGGCGAGCTCAAACCATTGAAAGGGAATGCTTGGACTAGAGGCCGTAACGTGGTATCCAATAAGCCAGAAGTATGGCCCTAACTTGCTCATTTTATAGGTTTGCCGGCCCGTACATTTGGTGGCTTTGGTGGCATGGGTTCCACATTCACCAAGTCCGTCAAAACCGGTGCTGTCGATGTCACCATTCGATCGCTAGATGTGAATTATTCCAAAAACAACATGAAGTGCAGCCTGAAGTTTGAGGTTGGCCAATCAGGCGGCTACGACTTTGGCCTTGGAGGCGATTACGACTCCGATTACTGAGTCGTCAAAGACTGGTTTAAATTGGCATGCTTAATCAAGTGAGTCACTGTGAGTGATTGACTGCAGTTCCTTTCCGTTACTAAGCAACCGAACTGAAAGCTTCATTCACTTTATTGATTTGATAATTATAACTAACGTCTTTATAATCAATATCATTCTTGGTCTCCAGCAGTTTTTGAACAGAACCGCAAGACGTGTTCACAGTTGGTATATAAGTACATCGTGGGCACTGGGTCTTAGTACTGACGCGTACAATACCAGTCGGGGGAAGACATGTGTTTTCATCATGTAGTTCAGGGTCATTGAATGGGGATCCCATCCCTTCAACCTTGGCTCATGTGCGGGCACAGCATTTCCTGTCATCCCGAATGCATCATCGCTGGGCCGACCAAATAGCACGATCTAGCGCTAATTCAGCCTCTGTTGAAGAGGCTCTTATCTGGCTTTCTTCATGCCCTCCCTTTCGCCGTCTAGCGCTTCTGAACAATGAAGTGGTTTTCTACTCATAGATGCTCCCCCCGCCCCCACAGTACTGCGGCGGACGAGAAGGTACCTTTAATCAATGTGGTAAGTGGTACAGCCCATGTGGAACGCCTGACGCATCACCCTCCTCTTCGGCAAGTGGCATTCAATACAATCATTTTTGCCTTGTCTCTGGTGGAAAAGATTGCAGAATGCGCTCCAGTGCCTGGTTTGAAAGGTGCTATCGGAACGTTCAATATCATTATTCAAAGACTCGAGGTATGGACCATGGCTTTCTTCTTCGAGTCTGCTCCGTTGAATAGCTTGCAGGACGCGGAGCAGAATGAATGTGACCTAGACGAGCTCGTGTCCTCTATCGACTCGCTCAACCATCTTCTGTCTATGTTCGAGGACACTTCGACGACCGGACGTGGCTTGACTGACGATCTTGGTGAACAGCTTTTTGTTCTCTCCGGGTACTACTCTCTGGGCCCTTCTATTCTATTCACTATTGTTGACTATTCTCCAGGGAGCTAGGGGCATTCAAAGATCAAATTCAAAGCGTTAGAAAGCACAACAAACTCCGTAGGATAATCGAAGTGAAGCACGATGCTCAAATCATCACTCGTGGCTTTCGACGCCTGCAAGGTAATATCAATGAAATAATGGTAAGGAACCTCGGTCCGATAATGATTAGAGTTCACTCGTCTCACAGAGTGTTTGTGCACAGGTGGGATCTGCTCTGAAGGCTGAAGTCAGACTTGCAGTACGTGTTTACCAGCTATCTGTGTTATCTGTCGTATTGAGCACCCGCGATACTAGGATTTGTGGTCCCTAGGTTTGTAAAGTTGACTTGATATTATTATGAAATACGCTCATCCGTAATTTCATAAACTCTTTAGAACATCTCGACAAGTTACCACGAGCAAAAGATGCGAGGTATGACTACGTCAACCGCCCAATGTGCTCTGAGGGGACGCGCGAAGGCGTCTTGAAACAAATCATGCAATGGGTGAAGGACAAAAACAGCCACCAGATCTATTGGCTTAATGGAGGTGCGGGGACTGGCAAGACTACCATCGCATTGACGGTCGCAGATATTTTGGCAAAGGACGCTACTATCTTCAGCGCTAGCTTCTTCTGCTCTCGTGAATCTGAAAGTCGAAGCGACGCCAAGCTTATTTTCCCAACATTTGCGTATTTGTTCGCTCGATGTGATGTGGATATGCGGAACATCATCGTTAGCGTCATCAAGGAATCACCAGATATTGGACATTCACTACCCAAAGAACAACTTTCGAAGCTGCTTTTTGAGCCACTTCGAGAAGTATACACTGGATCTCAGCGGCCGATCGTGCTCATACTCGATGCACTTGACGAGTGTACGGGCGGCCGTGCCCCGGAAGTAATACTCACAGCACTTGCACTTGGAATTCGTCCAGTTCCATTCGTGAAGGTGTTCGTAAGCAGTAGGCCGACAGCCTCTACGAACGATGCCTTTTCAGATGACGCTCTGCGCTTGCGACGAGAAGTTTTCGTTTTGCATAACGTCGAGAAAGATGTTGTTGATGCGGACATTTACGATTATATGATGGAAAGGCTTAGCAAGAAAGCAGCACTTCGCCGCCTTTCTGCATACCCTTGGCCGCCTCCCGAACTGATCAAGAAGCTTGTAAAGATGGCCGGCGGTCTGTTCATCTTCGCTTCCACTGTTTGCGAGTTTATAGAGGCACGTGGTGACCTTGAATTTCGATTGAAGGATATCGCAGATCGACCATTCAATGAATACACAGGAATTGATGGACTTTATCGAGAGATACTGGAATACGCGATCGCTAAATTCCCAGATCAGAACACTATTAATCACTGTCGCTCGATAATCGGGACAATCATCCTTCTTCAAGATCCTCTCTCCTGCTACGACCTTGGCCAGCTGGTGCGCCTTCCGCCGAAACATATACAGGGCATACTGGGAGATTTGCAATGCGTCCTATCTGTCCCCGACTCCCTTCATGATAGCATTCGTACTCTCCACGCATCCTTTCCTGACTTTATCTCCACCCGAGCGCGTTGTTTGCCAGTGATGTATATCGAGCCTTCACCCCAACACCACATGATATCCGTACGCCTTCTTGAAATAATGCAAGACAACTTGAAACGAAATATGGCATACTTCATCCGATTCAAGCTCAACAAACAAGAGCATTTTTCGGGCTCCCTTCGTTATGCATGTCGGTTCTGGGCTGATCACTTATCTCGCGTTAGTGCGCAAGATGCAAGCGACCTTGTCCTCGCTCTTGATTGCTTCACATCCACGAATCTCCTGTACTGTTTAGAGGTACTCGATTCCATAGGGAATCCGTTAGAGAACCTCTGCGGGAGCGTCATTCATAAAGCCGAAACCTGGGTCACGGTATGTGCCATCTCCCTTTCATATGCGGCGACTTTGTTTTGACTTCATATAGGCTGTGCGGGATCCTCCACCAACACTCAAGCAATCTCTGGAACACACACGATCTCTACTCGAAGTAGATATTCTGGCACAGAATCTGTTTTGTCTATTTGGGTTTTCGTCTGACACCCAATACGTTGAGCGTGGAGTTGGAAGGATGTGTTCAGCGGGAACTCGGAATGATGTTTTGGAAAGCATTCTTCGTTGGAGTAATGACACGTCTGCCCCTCAATTATATTGGCTTAACGGAGCGGCTGGAACAGGAAAGACGACCATAGCAACAACCGTCGCCGACTTGGTAGCTATGGACCGCAGCAAACTGACAGCCACTTTCTTCTGCTCTCGTTACTCGAACTATCGACGACAGGTCCGCCACCTCTTTGTGACGCTTTCTATCCTTTTGGCAGCGCGCAACGTACACTTCCGGCAACAGCTAATAAGAGCCGTTCAGCGCAATCCTGGTGTTATCCAGTTTCACCCCAAGGACCAGTTCCATATCCTGATCGTAGAGCCCATACAGTTATCTGGATTAGCCATGAAGCCCATTGTGTTTATTATCGATGCGCTCGACGAGTGTCGGCCTTTGGAAGACGGCGCGCCAGCAAAAATTCTTGGTGCATTCAAAGAATACCTGCATCTGTTACCATCTCTTAAAGTCCTCATCAGCACCCGTCCTTCGATGTGTTTCAATAAGGGGCTACACGGAGCAACCTGGAGCTCCCCACCTGCCCAATTCATTCTTCATGATGTTGAGAGGTCACTGGTTGATGCAGACATCCGTCGGTATCTCTTGGAAGTACTTTGCACCCATGCCAGCATCGTTGAGAGACTATCCCCGACCTGGCCCCCTGATGATCTTCTCGACATGCTAGTTGACAAGGCTGGAGGATTATTTATCTATGCTTCCTTTCTTGGGCAACGTTTCGTCCTGGTTGGAGCTCAGAAATTAAAGGAGATTGCAGATGACACCCGAAGCGAGTATGAGGGAAACCTTGGCTTAAATTTGTTTTATGGCCGGATGCTCAAATGGCTGATTATGAACGACGAGGAGAAAGCAGAACAATATAAGACGATTTTGGGTTTACTCACTCACCTTTATGAACCTGTTACTCTTCAAGATTTCGAGGGAATTGTTGGTATTTCTCTCAATGACCTTCATCTTCGTTTATTAGAACTGCAATCCATCGTCATTGTATCAGGTGAAAAAGGACTCATGAGGCCGCTCCACGATTCCGTCAGGCACTGGCTCACGGACAAGAGTAGGGCTATGCCCTCACTCTTCGTTGATCCAACAGAGGCGCATCAAGACATTCTTTTGCGCCTCCTGAACTGCATGACATCTTGGTTAGGTCGAAACGATCGAATTTCTCGGGTTATTTATAGTGAAGGAAACCGTCGGACTGGAGGGGAACTGGAGCCGAATTTGCTCGACTATGCATGTCGATACTGGGCAGAACATCTTACGAAAGCTTCTCCTTTGCCTTCATTACTGGGGGAATTTGAAACCTTTTTGGAATCCAAAATAACCTTCTGGATTGAGTATTTGCATCAATTAGGAAAGCTGTCAACTGCTGCAGCGGCGCTCGAGAAGGCTAGAGCCTGGTATCATGTGAGTACAATTCTGGATATCCTCTCACTCAACGCATCCTCAGTTACATGAATCATTTAGAAGAATTCGCAGCCTCGCAACGAGTGTGTCAAGGCGTTTGCCGATGCGCAGCAGCTGCTCGTCGAACGGTCCATGATGTGTATTACAGAGTGAAGAATCCTCGCGACCACCAGAGACTGATCTCCAGTCTCCACGGAGCCAACCTGCCGAGGCATTCGAGGGGGGGGGAAAGTGTGGCAGAGTAACTAGTACTCTCAGACTAATATTTCCACCGTAGGTGCTGCCTTGAGCCTATAATGGGCATCACTACTGGTAGTCACTTACAATATATCTGTGAATGTGTAAGCCCGATTGCGCTGGCGTATCTTGCATACATTCACGGTACCATACATGTTATCTTAGTCTCCTTGTTTTTGAAGTTCTAAGGGCCTGCAGCCCAACAAGAACTGGCAGCGGCGGAGATGAATCGAGTACCGAGGTCACCTTTTGTCAGATAGATCATTGATATAACAGAGGAAGGCGAAGTTGCATGCAACTCCGATCTAGCCGCTGAGTCAACAGCTCTCTATTGCATACGCGTTTCACAAGGGCTGTTCGGGCTGCGTACAAGTCGTACAATATACTATTCAATGGCGCCACCAAGCATTGATGAGAAGTAAACCTACATGTGAGTTATATGAGGGATTATGGCCGTCTTTCCTTATCGCCCGATGGGATCTTCACATGCCACACCTAATGAGTGGAAATCAATATGCAAAAGTATACACAAGCTTTCACATAGACGTCTTTTTCTGAGAACTTGTGTGTACGTGCTGACTAGCTGCCAGTGCAACGTGTTCTATCATGAACTTTGATCTGGAAGGGCTATCATTATTACAAGATAAGCTAAGCTGCGACATCAGTAACAGTTGGTGACTTTACGCCCTACGAACGTAACTCCAGAAAAGTTTCAAAATAGCAATCGAACCACCTTATGCAAGCTAAACGGGTGGAGTTTGGTGAAGTTATCTCATAGTATACGAGAGGGGGGAGTGAGGCAGGGACAGGGAGGGCAGTAATAGGCTGGGGTAGCTGTATACATCGTCGCATAGCGGGGCAGCAGAGGGCAGTGGGTGATCGGTAGGGTGGGCAATGGTCGTGGTGCAAGGTCAGGACCAATTTCCTTTTCTGGATTCACATGACTGGGAAAGTCACTTACATGTGACGTGACAGTTTATGTAAGACCTGTTAACGTCCACAGGTTTAGCGCCAACCACTAGTAGCAGCTCAACCTCTCTTCGCATCTCATCTTGAGTCTTGAGTCTGCCACCTCGTTTCGCGAGTCGTTCATATTCAAACCCGTTCAAGTTCAAGTTATCCTCAGTACCTAGATTGATCCTCGAGCTCAAATCCCAAGCAACTAGACTTCTGGAGGACTCTGGCGGATTCATATCGGCGCCATCTAGTGACATGGCGATGTCGCGGTTAGCTTATCTACCTTTCAGAGTTGTTAGATGCCTTCACACGGTTCCTAAGTCTCTGATTGCGCAGCAATTTTTATGGACAGAAAGTTCTGTGATAGCCATACCTCTCTTTTGGTTTTTGGGCTTCCAAGTGAGTAGGCCCTTGGCATCGAGGTGCTTTTCTTAACAAGAGCCGAATTTCTTGTTGCCTTGAGTGAGCGTTTACATGCATACGTGATTGGGGTACTTTTTCCAAGAATAGCATGAAATGCACTTTGGACTTGCCAATTCGGTATCTTCAACGAGTACCTGACCGTAGTCCCATGTGTTGCACCTCAGAGGACGATTATCGTGCACATGCACAGTAGCACGGAACTTATGCGGAACAAAAAAGGTCACATTATATGTATCTGTATATTTCTCTGATTGTTTTTAGATACGCCGCCCGCCGTCAGTTCTAAGGTGTCAATGATCAAAGTAAAAGGTGAAACCCGTGGTGGCCGATGAACGCGAAGTATTGTCAGTGGACTAATGGTATAGAAGCTTGGATGGTCATAACCATAATTTAACAGCCACTAACATATGGGTCCAGAACTTTCTTTTCCAGTTTGAGGTTCTTCTGCTCTCAAAGGGACAAAGATAAGCCAGATTTACATAGTATGATGGTGATCCTGACGATTTGACACCGCTTTGAATTACCAATTTGTCTGAATATATAGTGAGTGGCTAACCATAGCCCCACCCGATTGCGCAATCGGGGCATTGAAAGCACCTAGACAAAATATACTGCTAATTCGGGATCTTTGTTCGTGAGGTGTCTGGGCATGTCACTGGCAGGTCTCCCAGGTGAGTCGGGTTTCAGCGTCACATCCCAAATTGAGTCGGGATGCCCTCCTGTAGCCATGGAGCTTGCGGGGCTGGCGCATTTGCGAGGAAGAAGAGTTCGGGGAACTCGGCCAAAAGGGAAAGGCGTAACCCCGACAATGCGGACGCATTCACACGTTCACACATTCGGAGCCTCTATGTAAAATTCTTTTGAGTAAGATACAGCAGAAGCACAGAAAATTGCTTACTCAGTTTCAGGTGATCACTAAAGAGTTCTAATGATCATGCAATTGGAGATTCAGAGACAATACTTCTGTGAACTTGGCACTCAGGAATGAATGCCTTCGATAGATACGGCTATTGACGAAGTCTGTCGGGAGGTATTCACCACTGACAAGTACTTGCGACTCGTTATCAGTGCTTGGTCTGTCTGATCCAGATCTAGTAACTTAACTATGAACGTCATCCACAGGGGACGGAACTGGGGCGGAAATTTTGACAGGATGGTGTCATTGATGGGGTACTCTACATCAATGAAAACAAAATTGATTCACGCAGATTAACTGAGTCATTAGCTTCTATTCAACATTCAATGGTAGTCAATGGCTTGACTGGCTTTGGTGGATCAAATTTAGGCGGACGAAGGGGCTAAATTCCCCTACAATTGAACTGGGCCATTCGCGTGATAAGCTTCTCAGCTTTGGAAATGGGCACTACTCAAGTATAAGAGGGATGTAAGGCAGAACTGGATTACCTTGGGCTGAGAGCCGCGGGGTGACGGGATATGTAACCGAAGGAAATGCAACTCCGCGATCAACAATTGCCATTGCAGTGAAATGACCAAAGTACTTCACCAACAAGCAGCTGGCAGCTTGCCACTGAGAGTTTCTTTCTTTGGAGGCATTATTAGAATGTTGTGCTCGGCATGCTCGATATACCTCAGTACATCCGATCTGGTACTCGATCTACGTCTCGCACACCAATGCACTCGGCCGCCGCTTCAGCACTTCAGCTGTGATATTCAACTTTTCATGACAGGGTAGAGCCGCGGTCTGCGGTCACGAGAATGGCCATTCCAGTTATGGTTACATCACAATCAGGAAGTACAAGCCTCGCCAATTCTAACCATAGCCACAAGTCCCATCCCGCTAGTCATCCAGAAAAAAATGTACAACATTAGCTAGTAGTTGTAGGTATTTTGGTGGGGATGATAAACTGGCAATTGTACGATACTTTCTAACATCAACTGAGTCAGTTAACTTTCATTGGGCCGTACATATCAGGGACGAAAATAGATGGACAAATGGGGCAATATCAGGAATCAAACACGTTGCATCGTCATGTTGGGTGGGAAGGATTAGGGATCGGCTATCTCCTCCGATTTACGGTACCTGTATGGTGGTTGGCAACATATCCCGTCCTTTTAAAGACTCAATGCCTTCCTATCTAAATGCCCCGTTTAAATCATGAAGAGGCGACCTTCCGTCAAAAGCCTCTACCACCGTTCTCACACAATCAACGACAACTTGAAGGCAACTTGGAACAAGGCGCCAAACGGTACAAGTCATGCGAGACGCCCAGCACACCAGAGTCCCGTTAGGCACACGACTGTCACCACCATGATTTTCACTTTGTCTCTGCTTGAAAGGCTTGCAGATTGTACTCCACTCCCTGGCTTGAAAGGAGCAATTGGGGCATGCGTTGTCATGGTGCAAGCATATGACGTGGGATCTATATCTTCTTCCCAAGTTTTTCTACTGAAAATTTAATGCAGGATGCGGAGCTGAACAGAGTTGACTTGGACGAGCTCATGTCCCTCATCGACTCACTCAACAATTTGATCACTACAGTGTTTGATGACACTTCAGCTACTGGACGTGGGTTGACCGATGATCTTGGAGCGCAGCTCTTCAAACTTTCAGAGTACTCGTCAAACCTTCCTATTCCATACTACCATTGCTGACTATTCTCAGAGAGTTATCCGCCATTAAGAAGCAAATTGGGGCCATCAACAAACACAACAAACTCCGTAGGATGATTGAAGCAAAGTGGGACGCTCAAAACATCGATCGGGGTTTTCGACGAGTCCACAGCATTGTCAAATGGATACTTGTAAGAATTCCAATCTTTTACATTATCAATAAAGCATCACTTAAAACGTGCACTTGTTCACTGTAAAGGCGGGGTCTGCTCTAAGGACCGAGGCCACACTCGCAGTACGTTTTCCAGAGTTATTCGTCGTTCAATGACATATCTAGATGACAATACTAGGATATATGGACCCTAGGTCTGTCGACGGTCATAGCATTGTATTCAGTACTGGCTAATTCCTAGATTTGACAGGATACCTGGATAAACTTCCACGGGCGAACGATGCGAATTACGACTCTATCAACCGCCCCATGTGTTCCGGGGGAACGCGCCATGGTGTCTTGACGCAAATCATGCAATGGGTGAAGAGCGAGAACAGCCATCAGATATATTGGCTTAATGGGGCTGCAGGCACTGGTAAAACTACGATCGCATTGACAGTCGCTAACATGTTGGCCAAGGACCCGACTATTTTCAGTGCAAGCTTCTTCTGCTCTCGCGAATCTGAAAGCCGAAGCGATATCAAGCTTATTTTTCCAACCTTTGCTTATCTTCTTGCATACGACGATATGGACGTGCGGAACATCGTGGTTCGTGCTATCAGGGAATCACCAGATATTGGACACTCACTACCCAAAGAACAACTTTCGAAACTGCTTTTCGGACCACTTCGAGAAGTATACACCGGATCTCAGCGGCCAATCGTGCTCATAATCGATGCACTCGACGAATGCACAGGTGACCATGCTTCAGAAACAATCCTTGCCGCACTCGCGCCCGAGATTCGTTCAGTTCCATTTCTAAAGGTGTTCGTGAGCAGTCGGCCAACGGCCTCTACAAATGAAGCTTACTCGGATGAAGCTCTACGGTTGCAACGAGAGGTTTTCGTTCTACAAAATGTTGAGAAAGATGTTGTCGATGCAGATATTTACGACTATGTGATGGAAAGGCTCAGCAAGAAAGCAAAACTTCGTCGCGTTTCCACCAACCCTTGGCCGCCCCCCGAACTGATAAGGACGCTTGTCAAGATGGCTGGCGGATTTTTCATATTCGCTTCGACAGTCTGTGAGTTCATCGAGGCGCGGGGCGACCTTGAATTTCGGCTGGGGGACATCATAGGCCGTTCAATTACTGAATACACGAGAATTGACGAACTTTATTGGGGGATACTAAACCGCGCAGTCACTAAATTCCCTGATTCGACTACCGTGGACCAATGTCGGGTAATAATTGGGACGATCATCCTTCTTCAGAATCCCCTTTCCTGTCACGACCTCGGTCAGCTCGTGTGTCTTCCACCAAAGCACATACAAGGCATACTGGGCGACTTGCAATCTGTTCTCTCTGTTCCCGATTCCCCAGATGACAGTATCCGTACCCTTCACACATCCTTTTCCGATTTCGTCTTAACGAAAGCCCGTTGCTTGCCGACCATGTATGTTGAACCCGCAACCCAGCACCATATGATTACTTTGCGTCTTCTTGAAATAATGCAGGATGGCTTGAAGCGGAATATGGCATACTACGCCCAGTTCAAACTCAACAGAGGAGATCATTTCCCGGGCTCTCTTCGCTATGCCTGTCGGTTCTGGGCCGATCACCTATCCCGCGCAGCTGTACAAGACGACCTTATTTTGGCCTTAGACCGTTTCACATCAACGAACCTGCCGTACTGCTTGGAAGTTATTGACTCCATAAGTAACCCCGTGAAGAACCTCTGGGTAAGTGTCATTGGCACAGCCAAGACTTGGTTGGATGTGAGTGTCATGTTCCTTTGTATGAGATGTGTTCTATTTTGACGATGGTTTGGGTATCAGAAACCCGAAGTTCTGCCGACTCAGTCCCTCGAACGTATGAAATCTCTGGAAGTAGAGATCCCCCTGCAGAATCAACTCTATCTCTTTGGGCTGTCGTCTGATACTCAATACACCGAGCTCGGACTTGGCAAGATGTGTTCCGAGGGGACTCGAAATGATGTCTTAGAAAGGATCCTTCGCTGGAGCAATGACGCATCCACTACCCAGCTATATTGGCTCACCGGAGCGGGTGGAACAGGAAAGACGACTATCGCAATGACTATCGCTTACCTATTATATGTGGACCGCAGCAAACTAACAGCCACATTTTTCTGCTCTCATTACTCCAAATATAGGCGACAGGTCCGCCACCTCTTCGTGACACTTGCTATGCTTTTGGCGACGCGTAACAAGTGCTTTCGAGAGCAGCTCGTACAGGCTGTCGAAGATCATCCTGGCGTCATCCAGTTTCACCCCAAGGATCAGTTCCGTATCCTGATAGTAGAGCCAATACAGCGAGCTGGTTTGGCTAGGGAACCAATCGTGTTTGTCATTGACGCACTAGACGAATATCGGCATTTGGAGAATGGTGCACCGGCCAAAGTCCTCGCTGCACTCAGGGACTACTTGCATATGTTACCCTCTCTCAAGGTCCTTATCAGCTGCCGTCCTTCCTCATACCTCGATAAAGGGTTGTACGGAGTGCCATGGGGTTCTCCCATAACACAGTTCAACCTCAATGATGTCGAACCATCACTCGTTAATGCAGACATTCGTCGATATCTATTAGAGGTACTCTGCGCTAGCGCCAGTACCGCGGAGAGACTATCCCCATCCTGGCCCCCTGATGATCTTCTCGACAAGCTAGTCATAAAGGCTGAAGGATCATTTACGCATGCATCCTTCTTGGGGCAACGTTCTATTTTAGTAGGAGCCCAGAAACTGAAGGAGGTTGCAGATGATTCGCGAAGCGAGTACGAAGGATACCTTGGCCTAAACACCTTCTACAGCACGATGCTCAAATGGGTATTGAGGGGAAGGAAATGGAGAGCAGGGCAGTACAAGACGATTTTGGGTTTACTCACCCATCTCTATGAACCTCTTACAGTTCAAGACTTTGGGAAAATAATCAACCTCCCTCTGCAAGTTCTTCACCTCCGTTTGTTACGGCTACAACCCATCGTCATCGTATCGCATGACACACAACTCATGCGACCGCTACATAAGTTTGTTCAGCATTGGCTCACTGATCATAACAGGGCTCTACCTCCGCTCCTGGTTGAGCCGGCAGAGATGCACCAACTCATTTTTATAAGCACCATTGATTGTATGACAACTTCGTTAGGTCAAGGCAATGTTCCTGTGCAAACTGGAGAAGCCAATCGAAATGCTAGGGAACGAGGTTCAGGTTTACTCGATTACGCATGCCGGTACTGGGCGGATCATTTGGAGGAAGTACCCTCTTCACTACGGATACTGAATGTACTAGAACCCTTCCTGGAAACCAAACTCACGCTCTGGATCGAGAGACTGCATGGTCTGGACAGGTTGATGACTGTCACAGAAGAGCTGGAGAAAGCCAGAATGTGGTATCTTGTGAGTACGATCATAAACATCTATATTAGCTCATGCTTATAAACTACTTTTAGAAAGTCTTACATCCCCGAAACGAGTGCTTCAAGGCGCTTACCGATGCACAGCAACTCACGGAACGATTGGTACTCGATAAGAAAGAGGTGCTCACAGCCAACGCCACCTGGTAAACGCCAACACCCAAGAGCAAAGTATTCCCCTCTATATTTTATGCATTATGTATTTTAACATAAACCTTTACGATGTATTCACGTTCTGTGTTACGTGCGGGCCCCTTGTAGCGATGCCTAATTCCATGTCTTTACTGCCAGTGATAGTCACACCAATGCTAGTCATGAAATCACGACTAATGACTCGCGCATTTCAGCTTGTTGGCTTAATATATTATATAGGACCTGATCGAGGCCTGAATGCGTCCAGTCCCAGGTAAGCATACATTCGCCAACGCTGCAGGTACAAGGCTATCAAGAATATCCGAGGCGACTCGTGTCAGACCTCCAAAACCTTTCATGGGGTGGTACAGTACATATCAACGCGGCCCTTGGCTTTACCCATCATCATCATGTTCAATAACCCATATACACTGGTACCTGTTGTCTCCCTCGCTTGATGCACTTTTGGTGCTAC
This sequence comes from Myochromella boudieri, assembly GCA_018221655.1. NCBI lineage: Eukaryota > Fungi > Basidiomycota > Agaricomycetes > Agaricales > Lyophyllaceae > Myochromella > Myochromella boudieri. The sequence continues at coordinate 95,355 of JABCKU010008127.1, forward strand.
ATCAGACGAATGGAAGAATTAATCAATATATCGGGGTTTGATAATGTGGAAAACGCCTAATGACAACCCTCGTAATGGCAGGTCGTGACCGATAGTTTTGCACGAACTCCATTCTCTGCGACACCTCACGCGAGGAACTACTGCGGCGGGACGTGGAAGGGTGTCACAAACCAGCTTCAAGTTGGATATCTCCTGTGGTAGAGAACGGAGGGAATGAAACTGTCTGTGGCGAAGCATATCATGAGCGAGTCTTCGCACGAAGAGTCGCGGCCCTTTGACTCCTGACCTCCGTTCGTCCAGGTATCGGACGCAGAATATTACCAACCTCAACTCCCATTTTGGCTCGCAGGATGACTTGGAAGAACTGCGTTCGGCTCTGCACCCCAGTGGGGTATATCTTATGCTGGACATTGTCGTAACCCACTAAGAAGTCGCTCGGAAAATCAAGTATATGTATCACTCGCAGCCCACCAGTATGGTAACCGTGCCGATGAGTAACCCAGATGGATTCGAGACACTCGACTTTTAACGTATCCAGCCCTTCCCTTCAGAATCTGACTATCAGTGTGATTGTTGATTATAATGAGCAAACAAACGTCGAGCAGTGTTGGGTGGGAGATAAGAACCTACTCGGTTGGCGGACCTGGGCACGGAGAATGTGGTGATTGTCCGGAGTAAGTATGTGCAAATAGTTTTGTAGTCTGGTGTCAACGTACAGCGTTGATGGATTGCGAATTCTGGCCAGCCTTCGTCCAGACTACGGCAGTGTTCACGATTGGTGAGGTAAAATCCGTTTCGCACATCTCCAAGTCGAGGGGCCAATCCGTTTGCTGCAATAAAGATTCTCAGTGATAACACGTCGTACACGGTTACGTACACTGACTGGTAAGAATGTCAGTTCATTGAAATTACTGACGCACTTGCATCATCAAACGGGAATATGTCTGCTTTACAGGAAGCAGCAACGCAAGCCCAAAAACAGCACCAAAATCGCACATCCATCACCGGGTCTTTTCTTGAAAACCAGTCCATGTACCACGATAGGGTGACGTGATGCCAACAAGGGTAACGTAGCTAGTGAAAAACGCAATGATGTGGCCTTTCATAAATGATGGTATTCCTATGGTAAGCCGCGTTTCCATCTGATACATGTATGGTGCAGAGCGCTTACAGGCATCCACTTTTGGACAGCCGCGGAATTGGCCGACAAAAAAAATTGACTTCCTATTATAGTAGTACTGGCGGGCCATAATGCCGGGCATAGTAGGTACGTAGCTCGAGTAATTTGAAATACAAAAAAAAGCTCATTTTACTATGAATCGACTCAAGAAAAAGCAGAGGGCATCCATTGCACTCGTGCGAGCTGTCAAAGCCCAACAAAGGGTGCCCGAAAGTCTCAGGGCTAAAGATGCTCAAGTCAAGGTTAGGAAATTCAGTTCAAAGCTTTACACATCACACAGGAGGATCCCAGACACTGTTGCGGCAACCTTTGACACATAAATTACCATATATAGCAATAGCGGCGGAATTTATGTTCGAAAGAAATTCTATCTCGGGCAGTTTTGAGAATTTTGAGAATCGGTCTGAGGATTCTCTTCCTATGATTGAAATACGCGTTTTCGCCAGACGGATAAGAAAATGGACCATTTCCTGTTATGTAATATTGCTTGTACAAAAGTAGAGGTGACTAAGCGCACTGCACCATAGCTATACCTGGGCGAACAGGTCAGGAACAAGGATACACTAGTAGTTCTGATCCAAACGATCGCGAGGCGTGAGTGACCTTTCAGCAACTCAGCCAGGCGTCCCCAACTGATAACATAATAAGAGTCTGTGGTGGAGTGGCTACGACACCTCAAACCCTCTTGTCCACCATGCCAAATCATTCAACGGAGCCAGAAAAGTCGCCTTGGCCACCAACAGGAATTTCACCACAACTCCTGTAAACCGTCAGTGCTAGATTTTTTTTGTTTGGGTTATGTTGATCACTCGATAGATGTCTTCCATTGAGCAACCAAACAACGCAGCGTTGGTAATCAGCAAGCCTCCGCTAATCGGTCTTCTCACAAACATAGGCAACAACTCTGAGGCTATATTGATCTGGACCATACCTGGCTCGAGTGGCGTTTTCAAGGGAGGGGAGGCCATCGTGAATGTGCTAAACCGCAGAGTGATGACGATGGGTTCCGATAGAAACCTGTTTGTGGCAGTGGAGTTAGGGATGCCACAGGTATAGGCATGTGCTCAACCTTTCATGATATGCTCACCTGAGCTACGTCCCAAAATTTTAGCCATTGCTTTCCGCATCGGTGTTAAGAAGTTCACATAACTTGTGTTCTAATACCATATCAAGCATAAAGAATCGGGGGGAGTCCAAGAACGGCACGATCGGTAGGCTGATCATATAGGGTGCCCTCGCGTTGTTGCAGCGAGACTTGCGATTTTTCGGGCTGAGTGCTACCCGATGGTATTGTCACACTATCTATTCTAGCCATTCTGTATTCGAATTTGCAGTGAATTGTTAATATTTAAATGAGAATTGGTTACGATGACCTACACACCTTTAGTCCAAGGTCAGCACGCATCGGTCTGCCACCTTTCCCTATTGTAGCAGTATCGAACAAATAGAATTAGGAACTACAATAATCAAAGAGGCGGTGAAGTCTTTGTCTTTGCGAAATGAGTCCACGAATCGTCAGGGAAAGGATCATTGTTTGGTGTTTAGCATCCAAGAATGCCACAAGTCGCCTGGCGCCTGGCAAAAGAAATTGACAATACGATCCCGTTGAGTCAGGCTTTGTTAATCATCGTGAAGAGGCGCAGAATATGTAGAAGACAAAAGGGAAGGTGGTTGTAAGAGTCAACTCGTGTCACGTTTTATAAGCACTCCCCTCCCCATGACCATCACTTTCTGGCTCTCCTCCTCGTGAAGGGGATCCAGCGTTAAGCTATAAAAACAAAGCAGAATCTATAGAACCGTGGCATGTCAGCTCTATCTTCATTCTTTCCTGCCAAATTTCTCTCTTCACCAATGAATTCTCGCGATCGTGCATCGGACCCGCTGCAACACCTTCGATTTGCCCTAGAAACAATGCCGGGCTCCAGAAAATACGTATTTACACCAGCCACTCGCGCAGAAATTCTCTCCGAGCTCTATGTGGCATTTTGGGGCCCATATGCGCATCTGTTTCTCCCGAACTCCAATTCCAGTCTACCGCTGCACAAGACTCTCAGTCAGGTTCAATCAGATCTTGGTTTTTCAGGGGCGGGGAAGTCAGAAGTGCCGATTCCGGGAAGATCGTGTAGTCGGATATTCAAGAAGGGAGATAGTTGTTTTCGATGCAAGTGAGTGAACGGTTACTCGACCTAGTAGTTATGGCTGAAACTTTCACCAGGGACTGTGCTCTCGATGACAGCTGCGTGATGTGTGCTAGTTGTTTCCACGGGACGAACCACGTAGACCATAACGTCAGCTTCTTTATTGCCCAGCAACCTGGGGGATGTTGTGATTGTGGAGACGAAGAAGCCTGGAGAGTACCGCTTGAATGTCCTACACACCCCTCAACATCTCGACCAATCCAGGTTGATATCGATGCCACACCAAAAAGCAGTACAAGACCGTTGTCGGAGGACATTCCTCCCATACAAGACTATCCACATCGCGCTTCGATACCCCGTGAATTGCAAGACACAATGCGACGTACCATTGGTTATGCATTAGATTTCTTACTCGACACACTTGACTTCTCGCCAGACGAATCCTCTGTCCCTCTTAACGAGGCCGATCTTAGACTTCAACCATCCGCTGATCCCATGATGAAGGATCAGTACTGCGTTGTACTGTGGAATGACGATAAACATTCGTTTGAGGAGGTTATCACCCTTCTCTGTGAAATGACGAATCGGACGCGTGAGGAAGCTGCCGCGGCCGCTCGTCGTCTTGACGAGAATGGTCGCGAAATCATCGATATGAACACCAACTCTACGCGCCTACTTGAGATGGCTCAAGCTATCACACAAATCGATCTTGGTGTTACAATCCGTCGCGCATATGACACTTTCAGAGAGCAAGTTTCTGAGGTTATCGTGGAATGGCTACTGGATCTTACACGAAGCCGTCTTGGGACTGACTACCTGATCCTGCGAGAGACGATTGCGGCGGAGTTAGTGTCCCCTCGGCGAAGGGAGAGTGGCTCATATAATGCCAATTCTCAGGTCCTGAATTCACTCAAGGACATTTCCAACCCAACCCGCCTTGATGTGATGTTCCTGTACCACACTAGACTATGGAAGAAACCTCGTTTGAGCGCCAAGGAGATTTACGCATCTGTGATATCTTTAAGCAGTGAACATAAGCTGACTCTTGGTATGTGATACCATCGTGGTAGTATACGCGCTAACGCACTCTCAGCTGGGCATTTTGCCAATGTATATCCTAGAGTCATTGATGCGTATCTCCTCGTTGATCGCGAAGCAGAGACATCCATCAAGTACTTTGCGTTGCAGCTCTTCACCGTACCTTCAGTCGCTCTGCACGTCGTTCGAAACCACAAACTCATATCTCGTCTGCTTGCCATTATCACCTCCTTTTTCACCAATCAAATCAATGACAAGCACATTGCATATCCTCCTACTAGCGATGCAAAGCTCGACGTTGAGAGCTTTCCCTTCAAGTCAAAACGGTTCATGCCAGTATTCAGCGACCTACGCTACTTATGTCACACACAGTCAGTTCAGGAGCTCATTGCTCACAACCACGATTACATCGCGCAGTTTGCAAAAACATGCCAGCTCTTCATGTGTGTAAATCCTAACAAGCGCGCGGTCACAAGCCATGTCGAATATGAGACGGATGCATGGATCAGTGTGTTCAATGTCACATTATCTTTATCCAGGGTTATCAAGACTTACGGTGAGGCATATTCAATGGCCACTCCAGCTGAATTAGTGGTAGCTATCGACACGGTAATGCATCATATCTTGATGGTTTGTACCCTTAAGGAGGACAGGCTGGATGACAGTAAATTCCTACCTCCGACATTCCATACAATGTCCTTTGGAGGCTCTAAATACGACGTGGTCGAATTTGATGTTTCCGAGGGCTGGGTTAGCTTTCACCACTCGCTGCATTGGCTTCTCGCGGAGTTGTTTAAACATATCGACCTCTTATCGGAGGATACTCTAGCCAAGGTTGGAATGTCGAACATACGTGATGTTTTGTTACACCAGGCGAACGAGCGCGCGATATTAACTGTTGTCGACTTCCCTTTGCGAGGTGAATGCCATCTTGTAATCACATGACATTGTATTTAATTTTATTCTAGTATTGGCTATGATTGCCCAGATTCGCACCGGACTTTGGGTGCGCAATGGATTTGCTATCCGAGGACAACTTCTTCACTATAGGGATTACATGCTACGCGAACTGTGCTACGATCAGGACCTGTTCATCTTACAAATTGCCCTAGTCGTCATCGACCCAAATACTATCGTTGTCTCTATCCTCGATCGGTTTGGCCTGCTTGGATACTTTGGCGGTGAAGTTCTGCGTTTCGCATACGAGGGTGCCCAGCTATCAAGCATGGTTGAAGAACTCCTTTACGTTCTGATTACAATCCTGACTGAAACGGCAAATCCGTCGAAGATGCCTATCAATGATGCTATCAGGCGCGAAATAATCCACGCTCTTGCCATGGGGCCATGCAGCTACACAGACCTCGTGAAACGTGTGGCTGAACGGTTGGTTGAGGATGTTGCTTTTGAAAAAATGTTAAATGAGGTGGCATATTTCAAGTCCCCGGATACTGCTACTGACACTGGCTTCTACGAACTGAAGGATGAAATGTACAACGAGGTCAACCCATTCTTCTACCACTACACCAGGAACAAGAGGGAAGATGTGGAGAATATTCTGCGAAGCCGACTGAAGAAGAAAACGGGTGTTGCAGAACCAATTCTTGTACCAAAACCGTTCAGCGTCACAACTGGGCCATTTGCATCTATTCCGGCCGCTTTCGAATCAAAAGCTCTCCTCCAAGTCATGTTCTACTCCATATATAACGTCCTCACGATCACCGACGAAACGGGTTCTGCACCTCCATCCGCAGAAGCCATTCTTGATCAAGCTATCCACCTTGTCATGTTAGCACTTGTAGAACGTGGCGCAGCATTCACTTTGATCTGTGCAGCCAGGACCTTCCAAGATAAGCAGACTCTCATCGATGTCATCTGCACTCTTGAACAGCACGAGAATTATAAGCTATACAGGCCGAGAATCGATTGGATCCTTACGGAAATGGTAACCCACGACCCTGATGCCGTTCTTAGTCGCCGCCGAGTTGTTGAAGAGCCGGATGCTTCGGCTCCCAATGCCGAGGAACTGAAGAAAAAGGCGGCCAAGGCAAGACAAGATGCTATCATGCAGCAGATGAAGGAACAGCAAGCTAGTTTTGCGATTAACTTTGATGACATAGACGACGACGAAGACGACGATATGGAGACTGACGACGCCGAACTTGTCTCGTTCGGAACATGTATCGTGTGTCAAGAGGATGTTGATTCTGGACGACCATTTGGTGCTCTTGCTCTGTTACAAGCTAGCCGGTTCATTCGTCGCCACCCAGACAGTCACACCAGCCATAACACATACCTGAATGAGGCTCTCGAAACAGCCCCTTCATTGGATCGTGCCCCTTCCTCCCCTCCTTCCGCCTTTCCACCTCCCGCAGCAGACATCCTTGACCGTAAACATGCGTCTACTCCCCACTTTGACGGCTTCCCCACGAACCATACACGTTTCGGGCTTCATGCTTCTGTTTGTAGCCATATGATGCATCTAGATTGCTTCCACCAGTATAGTCTCTCTATTCGTGCAAGGCACCGGGCCCAGGCAACACGGAACCATCCTGAAACAATCACACGCAAGGAGTACATATGCCCCCTGTGTAAGAGTTTGGGAAACATTCTCCTACCCGTTCTTAACCCGGCGGCGACAACTTTGAACGATACACCATTCTCAGATTGGATCAGGATGGCGGGTATCAACATCCTAAAGTCTAAACCGGATCCATTGCTGGAATCGCTACAATTCAGGAACGGAACTGGGGAGTTCGTGTTCTGGAGCGCTCAAGACTCTGGTTACTCCGCCGCAGTCAAGGCGTTCACTCGCCGTGATGGGCTTGAAATTGTGAGGATGATGGAGACTGTTATGGTAATTTCGAAGTCGTTTTCTCAGCAATCAAGACATCTTCGAGATCGACCAGAACCGGAAGTTGGTGAACGAGGCGCGGGTATCTATCTACCAGAGGAGGCTATTGGGTACACCATTGCTGCAATTGAGACTGCACAGCGAGGAACGGATTCACGCGGCCAACTTATGGTCGACAATTTGTCAGAGTCTCAACTACGAATGGTTCGTGGAGTTCTAGCGTGCATGACAGCTCTTGTCAGGCTCCATTTCCAAGGAAGAGCAGATGAAGGCAAAGATGCCGTGAAGCAAGCTATCATCAAACGTTTGCTGCCAGAATGGAGCCGTACATCTCTAACCTCGTTTTCATATCCCCTCCTGCTGCGAGATCCCTTCACCATTCTCGTGGAAACCGCCGCCGTTGCCCCAGAGATCCTTAGACATGTCTTAGTTCTCACTTACTATGCTTGCCTCGCTCGTACTGTGGTGGGCCTGGTGTATGTGCTCAACAAGACACGGAGCTACAGTACTGTTCAACTGCCTTCGCGTTCACATGAAAATGTTTTCGGCGACGTACGAATGTTTTTCATGTCAGTCGTACGGCATTCTCCTGTCTTCGAGCATACTGCCACCCTTGCTTTCGAGACTTTTGGGGAGGCTAGGATCGAAAAATTGCTCTATGCATTCACACTCCCCTTCCTCCGAAAGGCATCGATCCTCTGCCGTGCCGTCCTTCCCTCCGCATTTCCTACCCCACCCTCAAACCCTAGCGAACCAGAATACAACCGCCTGCTTACTATGCTCGGCATCCCACCGTTATCGGACCTCCCACATCAGGACACATTGCAAAATGCACTTTCTGGCTGGTGTGCTCATTATGGACACTCTCATGCAGCCTCTCAGCTCAACTGCGGTGTGATGCTGGACTTCCCATCAGTATACCGTCTCGCACGGCTTCCTCTAGTTCTAGACGATCTATTCGGTCAGCGTGATAAGGCGCTAACATGTCTTCGTTGCAACACCCTTCCTAATGATGCTGCGATCTGTCTGCTATGTGGTGTGACATGTTGTATGCAGAGCAACTGCTGCGTCGACAGGGACTATGGCTATGGCGAACGCGGAGAGTGTAATATGCATACTCAGACGTAGGCATTCTCGTCCCATATACATTCACGGTAAGGCTAACTCTTGATCCAGGTGTGGAGGAGTCGTCGGCATCTACTTCCTAGTGAAAAGATGTTCATTGTTGTATCTCTTCGCCAACAACGGTACATACTCCCAGTCCCCCTATCTTGACGCCCACGGTGAGATCGACATCTCAATGAGGTACGCACACCGTTTTTCAATGCCTCAACTCTCAACCAATACCCCTGATGCAGACGTGGTCGAAGGCAATACCTCCACTACGCTCGGTGGGAGGAAATTCGTAAAAACTGGCTGAACCACCAGATCCCTACCATTGTCGCACGGAAGCTGGAAAGCACCCTAGACTCTGGGGGTTGGGAAACACTCTAGTATGTATCTCATTCGTATCCGTATTCATCTGTAATGTAATACCTACTTCGTTGTTGCTGTCATCGTCCTTGTTTGTCTTTTTTATTACGCTTCATAGATAGTTTATTGAATCGCACTGTATTTTAGACACGCCTCGTAATCCAAGATTCAGATTGTTGAGGGGCAATATATTCTACTAACGTCGCCAACCGCGACTGCCATGGTAACCTAACTACCTTTTGTCTGATTTTTTTCTATACAGTCGATACATAAAGCGTGAGCATTTCGTAAACGTAGGAGGGTGCGCTCCTGGCCGAGAACACGCATAACGTCGGCAACAGCTGGGCCATCCTGCGTTAGGAGAAAACCAAGTGTAAGCATCCTGATTGTGGCTGGTAGCGGTCACTCAAACCTTTTGCCCACAAAGTGCATGGCGGAGAATCGTCATAAATGGTTTCAGAGGAATACCAAGGCGATCCCTCTCTTCGTACATAATGTTAATAAGTTCAAGCTCATTCCATGCCCCTGGGGCCTCTTCAAGTACGGTGATCATAGCACTGAGTGTTTGGGCTTGATAGATATATTCTATAAGTTATGGCTTCTCTCGTTAGCCACGACAAGCTTACATCGTTGCTCATCTGTGGACGTAATGCGCTTCAGAATTTGCTGGGCTTTGTCAGATGAATAATCTGGGTCAACAAACAAGAATGAGCCGTGGTGGGTGATGTCGTGGATGTTCTTGAGGCGTCCCTGGAGAATTTGAAATCAATCCAATTTTTGATAAAGGGTTCCTGAAGTTTCTTCCTTACTTCCAACATCAGTATAACACTTTGAATATAGTTGATGTCTGTGTGTTTGCTAGATTCACCCCTGCGTAAGCCCATGTCAACCTATGAGTAACTAAACCCACCTTGAGGGGAACGCAGCCTTGACTTCGTCGTGCACCCGTTCAGCGAGTGATTCCAGACCTTTCGGTGTAGACCAGACTCGCATAAGATGACGTTGATTTAGATATTCCAGTTTGGCCGGGTCAAGGCTTGAACTACGTTGCGTCAGCGCAGACAGCTCGAACTACGCAGGAAGGGCGTTTAGTCACATTTTGGTATAATCAGGGGAAACTGTAAACCTGCTCGATCATTTCGGGAAGGGTCATCAGTTCTGTACTGTCAGGCGCATTTTGAACAAGCCGTGGGTGGATATTGTGATCAGACGGCGACGGCGACGCCTCAGGACTCTCATGTTTCGCGCCCCAACCTGCCAAAGCGAGCCAATTCAACACAGCTTGGGGTTCCCAACCACCTCTCTTGGAACAATACCATCAGCCACCAATAGGCACTGGAAGGAGGGTAAACATACTATGTAATCAATAACCTGGACATCTCCTTTGCGTTTCGACATTTTTGTACCGTCTGGGTTGAGTAGGATGGGTATATGGGCAAATTTTGGGGCAGGGAGCTTTAGGCATGCGTAGAGGTCTAGATGTAGTGGGTAAGAAAGGAGCCATTCCTAATCATCTCCTGTCGATGGGTTAAGAGCCTTGAAGAAAATATTGGGTACACACCTCACCACGCAGCACGTGGGTGATACCCATTTCGTGGTCGTCTACGACAGACGCCAAATGGTATGTAGGAAAGAGATCCGTTTTCAATAAGATAGGATCCGTGGCCAACGATGCGTGTGCGTCTTTGAGTTGACCAAACACAAGGTCCGTTGCTGCGTGCCTGACTGGGAGTTTGCTGTCCTACACCTGCAGTCAGAGATCTGAACGCATTTGGAGAACAACCTAAAGGAGCGCACGTTGAGTCTAACAACCGATCTTTCCCCAGCCCTTATTCGTCTCCCAACCTCCTCCTCTGTAAGATGCAAACAGGCTTTGTCATACGTCTTGTTTGAGCCTTTGCGCGCGAGTTGTTCTCGTGTCTCGGTGAGTTTGGCGGGTGAGCAAAAGCAGCGGTATGCGTGACCTGACTAGTTGATTCAGGTTGCGTTATTCCGAGAGTGTCCGAATCGGGGAGGTAGACGTACGTCTAGCAGCTTTCTGGCATAGGTTTTGTAGAGATCCAATCTTTCAGACTACACCGCCTTTAGTGTTTGCCTTGAATAGCTGAACTAAGAGTTACTTGAAAGTAAGGAGCGTGGGGGCCGTCCTTTCCTGGACCTGTTTGAACATGTCAGTTTTTTTTTGAATTGACAGACGGACACAAAGCGCATATCCACCATAATCATACTCCAAACCAGCCCAATCCAATGCTTTCCTTATACCATTCACCGAATCTGGCACAAATCTTGTCTAAGTGTATTTCCTGAGCAAACTCCAGATATTTGATTATATGTACTGAACTCACAGCATCTGTGTCCTCCACTCGCATTATCCACTTTCCTCCCGCTTTTTTTGCATACAAATGGTTGTACAGGGCCATTCGCAGTCCTCCAAGGTGCAGTTGCCCCGTTGGAGACGGTGCGAAGCGTAGCAAGACCATTGAGTCAATGTAGGTCAATGTCCCAAAATCCGGTCAACATCCCGAGTTCGGTACAAGCCGCCTTTTCAATCAATATCAATGAATAAGGATTTCTCAAGCTCCGCTTCACCACCTTCTCAGTCTTCAGATCATGAGAAGCAGCTTGTACAAAACCTAGACTCCTTGTGACAACTTTGAAATAATCCCAACTTACGATGTTGGAGACCTTCGAGGCATTGTTGGCAAGTGAGGTGCCAACCTCTCACCATGTCCAGCTGTAAGTTCCCCTCTTGCGTCAACCTTCCTGTAAAGATATCCACTTGTTACAGCTGTTGTTTGCGTCGCTGGTGTCTGGAACGCCAAGGTCATCACAGCAATATATATGAGGTATGTTCAAACTGATCTTCATCTGCACCAAATCATTTATTCGACCTCAGTAAGATCATGGAGACCAAAAATAACCTAGAAATCGATGTTCCTCATTTAGCTTCAATCGTATCGTCTCTACGCGCAAATATTCCATGTACCATTCCTGTTCTCGACCCCACACAGGATAACCGCTCCTCCTCTTCAGGTTTGATCGGGGGCTTCAAACGTTCATGCCAGGATCTTTTTTGAAGATGCTGTGACATAGATAGCTCGTTTCAAACGAACTCTATCTACTTCACCTCCCAAAACTGTTCAGGGATGTATCCTAGTCAGCGAATTCGCTACTATGGCCTGGCTCAAACATACTGGTGTACCCACTCCTACAGTTCATAAGTATATGTCGGAGGGTGATATATATGGTGCGCGTAAATCGTATTATGGACGAGATCAAGGGTTCTGCGCTGATATGGCCGGACATTAACAGGGGCCTGATAAGCGCCGCAATCTCTTCTCCAGCTTACTGAACCCTTTTTGAATATCAAACGCAATCCATTTCGGCAGGGAGTCTCCATTCATCTACAGGGCACTGTAGGCCCGCTTACCCAAACGACGACGACGATCCTCCACCTTGGAGGCACATCCCAATGGGCAACCGGAAACCCCGTTACGTCCTTCTTCACATTTCGCTCCCTCAGATGCTTTGGCCACTTGACTTTGACTTTGACGACGCTGACACCAACGCGCTGTCCCAGGACGAGGAGCAATTCGCCGCAATCTTTGAGTCACTTGGGCGTTCTAACATGGCGTTTTATATTCGCAATGGACGTATATGTCAACGACTGCTCTATCTCTTTAGCTTTGGCTGTTTACTTTATACTTACTTGTATGAGGCACCTTGGCCCGATTTATTGTTCAATTGGGGAGGGGCAGCCTTGGGAGTGGATACGCGGTACTCGGGAGCCTTGGAGAGAGGTATCAAGCTGGACACAACGTTTGACGGCGATAGAGGCTACTTGGTAGACAGTGTGCTTGCGAGGAGCAACTCTTGAAACCACTCCGTTATCAGAAAGTTACAGGGATTTATTTTCCAGGAAACGATTTCTTCTGCGCTACGAGTCAATATACCGAATTTTAGTGCGACCTCGTTCTCTTACGAGATTTCAGACTAGGTAAAGTGCCCACACGGTGTACAGTTGTTACAGGCATAAGTCATTATTGTATTCGCCACAAGCCTTGATCTCCATCGACCAGGCATCGAACTTCACTTCCCGAAATTCCTTGAATAGAGACAGGGCAACCCTTGAAATGTAGAAAAAAAGCCACAGCACGGCGGAGCGATTATAAGTACAAAGAAAGCATGTATGGAGCATAGTGGTGCGAGTACTTGGGAAAATAGTAACTGAATTACTTGAATACTTACCATCACAAAGCGCGATTACGACCACTCAGCCTCTATAGCCTTCAAGCGCTGGAGAGTCGAGTCAGTTTGATACTTCTGCAAAGCCTCCGATTGCCACGTTTCCCATTGCCACTCCTTCTCTCCAGCAGACCGATAGATCGACCCAAGGTGCGTCATACAAATATTTTCGTCATAGCCAAACGTGAAGAGGAAGAGAAGTCCCTGGCAGACACGTCCATTACGGATATAGGAAGCCATGTCTGGACGCTCGAGTGAGTCAAAGATTGAGGCAAAATCTTCTTCATCCGGTGACAGAGTACTGACTCCCTGGCCGTCAAAAAAGGGAGGCCAAAGCATCATTGGGCTTGAAAAAGCAAAAGGCTTTGGGAGGAGTTTCGACCACTCCCAATCAATGATGCCAACTATGTCAGTGTGGTCGTTGACGAGGATATGATCACCTTTATCGTCTACATGGCGGAGATAAAAACTAGTTCCATCCAATAGCTCTTTTGGAAAGAGGCGGGGGTATAAGTCCAACAGTGAGCGAAACGTGAGGTAGGATGCAACCGGGTTTCCGACCGCCCACTGGGATGTACTTATGAGATGGAGAAGCGTCATCGTTGTTTGGGTGAGGTAGTCATGCATACTAGTAAACGGGCCGAGGATATCGACATGACCAGGTTGCTCCGATTTGTACAGAAGGCTATCCGCGAGAGGGCCGGCAGTACCATGCAAGTAAATGGAGCCACCTTGCGAGAACGGGTGATGTTCAAGTTTTAGATAAACGTCGGCAAGCTGAACAAAAAGGTGGCGACGCTTGTCAGGTGATAGTTCATGCCATTCTAGCGGAGAACCATTGATTTCATCCATGAGAATATAATTGACACCAACACCGTCAGGGTCGCTTGCTAATCCATATCCATGTACCGTAGCAGTAGGTACCCCAATAGAATTGAGCCAAGCGAACGTGGAGTATTCGCTGACCAGAATGCAATCCTCGACAGTTTGAGGGGGTGAAACAGATATGGATCGTTTCAAACGAACAATCCATTTAACACCGTCCTCAAACAGAATTATAACATGAGCATTCAAACCTCCCATCATCTCTGAAAGAGAAGGGCGGTCGTCCTTGGAAGTGTCGAAAGCAGGAATTGAACAAGGGATGTTATCGCGTAGAGACGATGCAATTGCAACAAGACGGGCATCATCTATACGCTGCTCAAGTTCCATAAGTTCAGCACTATCTGTGGCGTTGCGGGCATCGAAGAAGGCGTCATCGTCCTATACATCGGTAAAGTTATGTGTATCGATCGATGGAGAATTCAGGTTGAACATACTTTAAACGAACAGACATCATCGTGATGGCTTAGGTGTCCCAGACACCAACGACGCATACAACAACCAGTGTGAGCATATACCCTCACAGGCAGATTCAAACAGGAGGGGAAATCACAGTTGGACATAGGGAGGATGATTGGCCAATGATAAACCGAAACTTTCACAGCTAAATACACAACAATATGTAGGTCCCATGATGCCCTTGATCAGCGCTGAAAAAAAAATGATGCGGGAAGGCAAATCCCCTGCTGGGTGGCGGTTGTCACCTTATCGAGTTAGAGCCATTGGGTGATTTTGTGAAGGGGGACTTGAGGACACCGATTTGTGGATGCTGGGTTGAGCCAGCGTTGAGTGCGTCTTGCGAAAATTACATCCCCTTGCTTAGCAAGGGTTCTCTGACTGTCCCATACCATAATTGGTGTCCGGCTTATGTCAGATTAACATCCCAGGACAAACAAACAAACCTGCAAGGACGCGCAGAAGAAAACAGGCAATAC